>CM053628.1:1805569-1817478 GCA_028646595.1 Phalanger gymnotis | reverse complement strand
GGATAGTTGGAGGGTTGGGGTGGAAAGGGTATATGAGACATGGGTTGACCAGCACTGTAAAGTGTGGTAGCACTGGGCTGGGCTTCCAGGAGTGTGTGATGAAGAGGAATTTGGCTAATGCTGGGGCTGGGGTGGGAGGACAGGGCACCTGGGGAGGGCTGAGCTAGACTGGCATGAAGGCACAGTGGAGGGAGCTTTGTGTTGAAACCCAGGGACTGTGAGCAGGAGGTGAGAGTTTGCAGCCCTTGGTTAGGCCCTGAAGTGCTGAAGGCCCAGTTGTTGGAGGGGGCATTGCTATCTTCATCTCCCTTTCTCCAGACCCAGGATGCAAGGCTGCATGGGACAATCCCACTGCATGATGGGTAGGAAGGTATCTGGTCAGTGGAGGTTCAGCTGTGGTACCATGGAGTGCTCCATGGAGCACTTGAAGCCCCAGGGTCCATTTAATGAAAGGATATTCAGATGCCTTGTGGTAAGGCCAGTTCCTAAGACAATTAAAAAGCAGTTTGGCACAATAGAAACAGACAAAAGCTGGTGGGAAGGAGGTTTCCAGGGTGTCAGGAGCTCCCCACCCAAGTCCTCAAAACTGCTCCCGTGTTTTTCTTGCCCAAAGAGCCCACAGCTGGGTCCCCGCTCAGTCCACTCGCTTCACTGCTCTCTTGCAGTCCTGGCTGGTAGGGTGGGAGTGGGGGTGTTTGGGGGGCTCCCAGTTCATTCAGTATCTGGCCCACACCAAGTGCATTGGAGAGGAGAGTCCTGGCTCTTCCAGTGTCTAGGATGAGGTGCTCTGCTTGGTGTTATAGGTTGCCCAAAGGGGGGACATGGGGAGGGGAAGGCTGAGCTAGGGAGCACATTCTCGAGGCTAGTCTATGCCCCCAGATTCACTCCCAGGGCCAATCTTTGCTCCCTCAGCCCTGAGGAAGGGCTTAACCCCACTTTGTTAGGAACTGATCTCTTGGCTGCTACGTGCCAGAGAGGCAGGAGAGAGTGTTGCCACCCAGGGTGACAGGCAAGATTTCTTTTGAAGACAATAGTTAAGGTTTTCCCAACTCTTTCTCAGTACTATCTGTATAGGATTTTGTACACAAAGGATTTTCTGCAGGACTTCACCTTTCTTCTTGTCCTATTGTACCATGGAAAGAGTGGTGGATTTAGTCAGAAGACCTGGGTTCAAATTCTGGCTCTGCTGCTTGTTACCTGTGTGACCTTGGGCCTCAGTTTTCTCCATAAAACGAGGGGTTTGGATTAGCTGGCCCTTAGCAGCTCTTCTAAACTTCTGGTCTTCTGCTTCATCTGCTTCATGAGCAGCTCCCCTGGTCAGCATGTACATAGAGTACCTGACCGCTCTCTCTTGTGCTCACGCACCCAAATCACAGGGGCTGGCCTTGACTGGGAGAGGGAGCAGAGATGGCCATCCCCATGGTTACCCAGAGATGAGCCTTCCCGACTTCTCTTCACATCTCACTGGCTTCCATCAAAGCTGCTAGCCTTACCGCAGCTCACCATGTTCCCACCAAGAAGAGAGAGGCACGGCTCGTCTGTGAGTCACCGAGCTCGCTGTTAGTCAGCTCATCGGCCAGAGTCCTAGTCCCCCCACAACCTGATCCCGAGTCGTTCTGGTGATCATCAAGCCTCTGTGGGGATGCCTAATGTGATAAGGGCATTATTCCCATTATTTTTGATGCTTCCTGGCCAGCAAAGGGGTAAAAAAGCAGATCACATCAAGGCCCCCAAATATTCAAGAAGCCCCTGCAGCTTCCCAGGCAGCTGGTCTGTTGTTCTTGTCTTTCAGTCATTTCAGTCCTGTCTGACTCTTTGTGACCCCATTTGGGGTTTTCTTGGCAAAGATACTGGAGGGATTTGCCATTTCCTTCCCCAGCTCACTTTACAGATGAGGAAATGGAGGCCAACAGAGTGAAGTGACTTGCCCAGGGTCACACAATTAGCAAATGTCAGAGGCTATATTTGAACTCGGGTCTTTCTGACTCCAGACCCAGCACTCCATCCACTGTGCCACCTAGCTGCCTGTAGGCATAAGCAAATACCTTGGTTGAAAAATGGCATCCTAAAAGTTTGACTCCATCCTGTCCAGGGACCAAATCCCCAAAAGGCTTTCATTCCTTGCTTCAGCCTTTCCTTTCACATTTCTAGGAGCAAAGATGATTCTTGATTCATAGAGTGGGGCAGGCAGGAAGCAGCTGGTGCTCACCTCATTTGTCTTGCTTTCTGGAAAGCTTAAAGGGGCATGCGGTGCCATGTTCCAGACTCCTACCACGCACAGCCCTCACTAGACAGACTGGCCTTTGGATACAAGCCCCAGGCAAGCCATGGGGGAATGCCATGGGAACATTCCATTCTTATGCTATACATAGGCACTGGCATGGTACATTCTGCAGCCTTCTCTCTGGTCTTTGTCTCTCTTCTTGTTCCCATCTTTGTCTAAATGACGGTTAGTTGATATAACTGGTATGAATTAGGGGGTCCTTTCATTTAACCTGGAAAAAGATTCTGGATTTCCACCAGTAGAGAAAGATGCACTGCCTGGGATTTACAGGCTATCTGGGGGTCAGTGACACAGGACAGAAGTAGCTTTCAAGCCTGCACTATGGCATAAGGAATGCACCCTGGTTAGGGGTAATGTTCCAAGCTTGATCCTCCAGAGAGAAGTCCTGTGGTCTTTTTCTGGGCTAATGTTGGTGGTAGGCCGATTTGGAACCCTCCCTCCACCTCCAACACCCAGCATTTTTCTACACAATTGCTACCTTTCAAAGCCAGTAAGAAAGAACCTTAAGGATCATTTTAGGGCTGAAGAAACTCCATGTTAAGGGCTCTTTCCACTACACTATACTTTTCCTTCTTTTAGAGAATGGATATTTCTCTTTCCTGGGTCTTTCTAGTCTACACAACAAAATGAGTTGCAAAAATGAGGTTTGCAGCTATGTTTGACTACAGAAACATTTAGTAATCGACACCTATGAATTTCAAGCACAAAGGAAATAATTTGCTGTTTATTGCATAGGTGCTGAAGTTGAAGAGAGCTGTTCTCTAATCAGCTTGGGAAAAGGTCCCAGTGGAGCCAGAGAGTCTCATCTTTGGGATGTCATATGAGGGGGATAAGGGCTGAAGGGCCATGCGTTTGGGATTTTGTTTTTATTTCTTCAGACAAAAGAGAAACCAAATTACTTTTAGCTGCTGTCATATCTTTAAAGCAAGGAGTCCCATGCCCCTCAACCCAGCCTTAAGAAACACTGAGAAACCCAGGAAAACCCTTTCAGATGGAGAACCAGTGTGACAGAAAAGAGATTGTGGGATCTCAAGTCTGAGTACCAGTGTTTGATGCTTTAAAACTTGGGAAGTGCTAAGCAACTGCTCTGAGCCTAGAATCTTAGAGAGTTGCCTTCGAGACTGAGAAGTCAGTATGTGTCAGAGGTGGGACTTGAACCCAGAGCTTTCTGTACTCCAGACAAGCTTTTGAGTCACTATTCTACACTGATTGTTAAGTAAGTTTACATGTATATGTGGGCTACACCCATGCATATCCAATAAAGTCTTCATCTAATAGTGCCTTCTCATGATGCGGAGTTGACCTGGGGTTCTCAAACCCTTGGGCAGATTCTGTCAAGATGAAAAGGCTTTGGGGGAGTGGTGAGAGCTGTGGCAGAGTTTCAGGCTCCTCACCAAAAGGCCAAACTGGTCCACTGACTCTTCTCTTACTCTACTTGCCATCTCCTACCTCAGAGCATTTGTTTAGATCATCCCCCATCCCCATACCTAGAATGCATTGCCTTCTCATCTCTTGTTTTCCTCTTAGGCTCAGTTCAGGTGCCACTTCCTCGGTGGACCCTTCCCTGATCTGTACTTGGCTGGTCTGCCCTTGGTTCACTTTCCCCCTATTTTATACTCATTTATATGTATGTTTTCCCTCTAGGAAAACGTAAACACCTTGAAGGCAGTGGCTATATCATGTTTGAATCTTCTAGCTTTACTGGCAGGAGGTGCTGAATTGGCTGGGATGGTGGGATACCTCTGCCTGCCCAGTGCTCACTCCTGGGGCTGTGTTTCTCTCTTTCTCTCTCTCTCTCCCTCCCTCCATCTCTCTCTCTCTCTCTCTCTCTCTCTCTCTCTCTCTCTCTCTCTCTCTCTCTTTCTGTGTGTGTGTGTGTGTGTGTGTGTGTAAGACAAAGAGAGAGACACAGAGGCAGACACAGAGACAGTGAGAGATGGAGACAATGAGACAAACACAGTCGGGGGAAGGAGAGTTGAGAGACAGACAGATTCTTCAGCTCAGGCCTTGTGCCTCAGTCCTGCTTGCTTGCCTTTCCTCACCTATTCTGATGGTTTACTGAGGCTAAGGCACTGGCTGGCTAATTGAACCTCAGCCAGGCGCCAGTGCGCAGTAAACCTGCCCTTGGACACAAGCTTATTAATCTGTTTACCTTTGCAGCTCTGGTTTCTTTCGAAGCTGTTGGCCTCTTAGTTCCCAAGGGTGGGATCTTTATGCCATAATGCATCCTTGGTGAAAGTGGTTTCCTGTGACAAGGCAGTGCTCAGTCGCAGCTTCACTCCCCTCTTCCTTGGCTCTCCATCTGTGAAGCCCCCTTGAGGCCACTGATCTCCCTGCTCCACAGAGTGGAGAGGGGAGGGAGGTAGAGAGACAGCGGGGAGCTAGCCCCGGACTGAGTGCCAGATGCAGCTCTTCCATTTGCTAATTGGGAGACCGCGGAAAAGTCTTGTCCCCACGCGGTCTCAGCTGAAAACTGCGTGGGGCGGGTTGGATTCAATGCTCTCTAAGGTCCCTTCCAGCTCTGACTTTCTGGGGTTGTGATCCTCCTGCCAGGGATGGAATTGGAGGGGAAAGAGATGGAGACCACTAGCCCTGTTTTTCCAATGGGAAAAGGGAGTGCGTGGGAAAAGTCCATTGACTCGCCCGGCTTTGTCCAGGCCTCCATACACAGCTACCACCAAGCTCCCGGGCAGCGATGGAAAGTCTCAGCAGGACTCCTACAGTGCCTTCAAGAACTGATGCAAAGCATCATTGCCAGGGCCCCTTCCCCACCCCCACCCCTCTACATTTTGCATTTAACATGAGAAGCAAATGCATTTGGAAGGTTGACGGCTGAGTAAGAGAGAGCATTGCTATAAAGTTAGGGTCAAAGACACATGCTTGTGGGAAATTCCCAAATGGACTTTCCCACAGAACTGATGTGAACTTGGGGGGAGGGGGGGGGGGGGAGAAATGAGTTGGGGGGGACGGGATGAGAGCATTTCATTTAGTTATTTTAGCATTAGTCTTGAAATTTTTCAAACATTGAAACCAGAGAAACTCAGTAGGATTTCTCCACGGGCCATATTCAGGCAAACGAAGCTCCGAGGAGGATTTCAAGGGCACAGGCAACTCAGAGTTACCCCTGGCAATGAAATGATGAGGAGTCCAGTAATCCGTAACGTGGAGACTTCTAGGTCCTTGACCTGGACCCTACTGGGGAATGTTGTCAAAGATGTGATTTTCCATGGCTCTGACTCCTCCCATGCTACCCAGTGATGCCAGACTCGTCCACATTCATACCTGTGTGCCACACTTGGACGTGTCCTTGCCTTTCCCACCAAACCAGCTTTCCCTCTGGCTTTCTTCCTCTGAGTCACCATATTCGGCTCTTTTCTCGTCTCATCCCCCCCCCCAATCCAACCAGTGACCAATTCTTTTTGGTTCTTTGGTCAACATCTCTAGCTTGGCATTCCTTTCCTTGTCTTCCCATGGCCACTAGCCTCATCCAGGCTCTCTTCACCTCATGCTTGGACTAAGAGCTGCCCAATGGGTCTCTCCACCTCCAGGCTCACCCTTGCCAATCTGCCCTGCATTCCATGTCTGATCAATCTTCCTAAAGCCCAATTTTTCTCATGTCACTACCTTACTCAGAAACCTTCAGGAGCTCCCATTGTCTTCTGAATGAAGTCTAAACCCTTCAGCTTGGCATTCAAGGACCTTGATGCTCTGACCCCAATCTCTCTTTCCAGCCTCATTTCTCACTACTCCTCTACATGTATGTTAGAGTCCAAACTAGTCCATTTACCCTGCCCTTGCGTGGGCTATGCATGTATGGTGCTGGTGCTACCTGTGTGGAGATTGCAGGATGTTATAACATGTTATAACAGGGCAGGGGATAGGGGTCAGAAACATCAGACTCTTGTCCCTCTTAACTCACCATGTAGCCTTCGGTAGGTCATTGCCAAATGAGGAGTTTAGGTTAGAGAGTTTCTTCATTCATTCAACAAACACTTAGGATCAGTGGATCCCAGCTTTGCAGCTTGACGGGATCCAGGAGGCCATCGAGTCCCATCCCTCCGGTAACCCAGGGCTTCTGAATCCACATCCAACTGTCACTCTGTATTAGGCAGTGAGGAAGATGAAACATGCCCAGGTCACTCTGCTGCTAGGATCAGTGCAGACGGGTAAGCAGGACGGTGACCTGAAGGTCAGGGCAACCTGGGTTCAACTTGTCCCTCTGACACATGTTGCCTGTGTGACCCTGGAAAGACACCTTGCCTCTCATTGCCACCGGTCACTAAGAGTAGAAATCACAGAACAGTTGGGGGATTATGTGCATGATTTCGTGGGAGGCTTCATGGAGGAGATAGTCCTTGTGCTGTGCCTTGAAGGATGAGCAGGAGCCTCCAGCTCAACCATCCTGCTTGGTGCTGGGCACTGCCAGAGCTCAGCTAATTAGTCCATCCTGGAGGGCAGGCTCACCCCTTTGCTTCCCCTCCTCCCACTATGGGAGCCAGGCCCTCTTTATAAGCCGAGTCCTTCAACAAGTGTTCTCCATCAGAAGCCTGTAAAGTACCAAGCACCGAACAAGCATGGGCTGACAGCTGGGCACACACAGAGGGCATTGGTTGGGGGCACAAAGTGTAGCTTTCACCCAAGTTCACTGAGCCAAAGGCTGAATAAGTGCAGTCTGCTAGAACTTTCCTTCATGCTCATGCTCCTGTGTTCTTGTTCTCTCTCTCCCCCTCTCTCTCATTAGGCTGTAATTCTCATGAGATTCAAAGTCCAACACAAATGAACAGGAATGATTGATTCTCATCTTCAGTGGGTTTGCTCTTTTCAGGGAGTGTGGAATGAGATGGAACTCCAGCTCTCTCCTCTTTGGCAATCTAGGTTCTTTCATGCAGTGGGTCTTCTGTGAATTCTGCTAAGGGACTGAGCAGCTCAGGGCTCAGGGCGCTGAAGCAGGGGTGCCAAGGAGGTGACTGCTGGGGGTGGCAGGAGGCATGTGAGTGTCCTTGTCATACTGACTTGCATCTCACAGTCTCAGAGCAAGTGTTGGCGTGATTTCTAGATGAGAAGGCAAGGGACTTGCCCAAGGTTGAACAACTTAAAGTGGGGGATCTGAGACTTGAACTCAGGGCTTCTGATTCCAAATCGGGTATTCTTCTGATTAGATAAGTTGCGTGCTGAAGCCAGCTCATACCAGCTCAGGAGAGCTTATCATTACATTTTCAGGGTAAGCATTTATACTTTGGAAATAGACTAACACTACAAACCAGGGCTTGATTTATTGCTTTGTTAATTGTCTAGACTTAAGAAAGTGATGGGGAAAGTGTCGATAACACAAATTAACCTGCAAAATCTGTTTTGCATACATTTTCTTTTTGGAGAGCTCTCCTTAAATATTTACCGGCAAACCCCCGCCTGGCCTCCAGGGCTGCCAATAGCCCCCGGAGATCCTTCTTGATGACCGAGGCAGAAGGGGATGGATGTGAGCTTCCACAAGGCTAGGGGTGAGCCCTGACGTTCGACAAGAGTGGGCACCACCCCCGAGTTGGCAGACCTCCCAGCACTGGGCTGCCTGCCATGTGGCAAAGGACAATCGGCGCCCATCTCTGGAGCTCGCTTTTCTTTCCTGACTCATTGGGAAAGAAGGGAGCGTTGGCTTTCTCTAGTCCTTAGGCCCCAGGGTCCCCTTCGTGTTTTAGCCCCCATTCTTCCCGTTCAAGCAGAAACTGCTGAAGATGGAGGGGCCTGCCTGGGGACAGACACTAGATGACTGCTCGGGCGCCTAGCTCCGGTGGGATTCTCTGGTTCGCCAAGTCCCCATTGTATGAATCGGAAGACCTTGGCCTCTGTGCCCTGTAGTGCATCGAGAAAAGCTCTAGAATCAGAGACAGAGTACCTGGGTTCAAACCCCAGCTCAAGCACTCATGACCTGTGTGGCCTCGGGCGGTCAGTCAGCCGAGCAGCGTTTAGTTTTCTCCTGTGTGCTGGACACAAGTTGTTGACACTCTCTGATTTGTCCTTCCTAGAGCTTTCTCGTACCTACTTTCCGTCCCCGGGGCTTGGCACGTAGCTGTTCGGTCGTTGTTGGTCATGTCCGACTCTCTGTGACCCTGTTTGCAAAGATACTGGAGTGGTTTGCCATTTCCTTCTCTAGCTCATTTTATAGATGAGGAAATTGAGGCAAACAGGGTAGAGTAACTTGTCCAGGGTCACACAGCTAGGAAGTGTCTGAGGCGAGATTTGAACTCAGGAAGATGAATCTTCCTGACTCCAGGCATGGCACTCTATCCACTGTGCCACCTAGCTGACTTGGCACATAGTACATGCTTAATAAATGCTTATTGACTCTCTGAGTGACTGACTAAGGGTTGGGGATACAAAGAAAGCAAAAGCCAGTCCCCACCCTCAAGGAGCTTCCAGTCTGATGGCAGAGACATCTCTAGACAGCATAATTAGGCCTCATCTCGGAGGGAAGACCCTAAACAGGGAGGAATAGGAAGGTGGGATTTAGCTGAGCCCTAAAAGGAGCCAGGGAAGTGTGCAGTCTCCTCCTCTCCAGCTTTGGCTCGCCAATGCCAACTTGCCTCACAGGCCTGGAGCTGAGCCAGTGTTATTTTCACCCGCTCATCGGGTTTCTTTGCTGCTCCTTTCCCCAGGACCCCAGAGATTTTAACATTCCCATGGAGGCCTCTTGCTCATGACTCTAGCTTCCCTGGACTCACGTATAGAGGAAGAGCCTTGCGTTGTGTAGCAGGAAGGAAACGATTGGGTCAGTGCCACTTCTTGGAGCCTCCTTTTCCCCATCTTGCCCCCGTTAGCCTAGCCCCAGACCACTGCTTTTGTCCTCGCTTTCTTAGAGCCAGGGCTCCTGCTTTGCATATGTTGTGGGGATTCTCCAAGCCTTCACACACCTGTGAATCTGGGCTCTGCGTGGAATCTTAGGCATGAGACTGAGCAGCTCACTCCCTTGTTCCCTTCAGTGTTCTCAGCCTGGCATTGAAGGCCTTCCTCAGTTGGCTCCTCATCCCTTACCGCCGGGTCTTTGCAGAGGCTGTCCCCTGTGCCTGGAATGTGCTCCTTCCTCCCTTCTACATCTCAGAATCCTCCCCTCCCTTCCAGATTCAGCCCAAGTGCCCCCTTCAGGAAGGCTGCCTTGATTCCTCCTAGCTCATGGCCATCTCTTCCTCCTCCTCTTAGCTTTTCAAGAATGTCTTCTAGAGCTCTCCTTTGCTTCCCTGACATCCTCCCTTGTATCAGCCGGGGGCAGCACAGTGCACAGAGTGCCGGACCCGGACTTAGGAATACCTGAGTTCAAATCCTCAGAAACTGACTACTTGTATGAACCATTTCATGTCTGGCTGCCTTAGTTTCCTTAACTCTAAAATGGGAACCATAACAGCAGCTGCCTCCTAGGGCCCTTGTGGGGATCAATGAGATAATGTTTGTAAAGCACTCTGCAAACCTCAAGTGTCATAGAAATGCTGCTTGGACTCATTATTGTTAATATTATTCGGTCATGTGTGTCTTCATATGACATCCTTCCCTACACCCCCCCCCCTTCCCCACTCTTGTAAAATAGCGGCTCCTAGGACAGGGACTCAGGCAGTTTTTCGCTTTGTGCCCCAAGGATCTTGCTGGGGGCCGGAGGCAGAATTAATGCTGGTGGGATTGCCAGCTCCTCTGGGACTGGCTCCTGGCTCCTGCTGCCTCTGCAGCCCCTCCTGGACCCTGGCCTTTAACTGTCTCCTTCCAGGGCCTCGGAGCTGAAGCTGGAAGCATCACTAAAGCCCCTCAAGCCAGCTGTCTAAACACCAGGGCTTGGTGTCCTGCCAAGCAGCTAGCTGGAGGGAGCCTGAGCCAGCTGTGCTTTCTTCAACGTGCCTGGCTTGGGTCCGAGGGCCTGGCCCTGCCGTGCTATGCTGCCAGGTAGCCAGCAGTAGGTTCACCACCACATTTTCCTAGGAAGGAACACTTCAGCTTCAGAACAGAGCACAGCCACGTCCACCCTGTGCTGTCTCCCAGACGGCTCTGCTGTAGCCAAGCCAGGCTGACTGAGGACCAAGGCCAAACTCCCATGGGATGGTAATGGTATTGATCATCAGAGTCATAACAGCTTCCATAACACTCCAAGGTTTGGAAAACATTTTTCCATATGTTATCCCACTCAAGCCTCAAGGCAATCCTTTAAAGAAGGTGCTACAGGTATTATGATCCCATTTTATAGACACAGAGGTTCAGTGACTTGCCCGGGGTCATATAGCTAATAAGTGCCAGGAGTGAGATTTGAATACAGGTTTTCCTGAGTGTCAGCCCAGCATGCTGTCCATTCTACTCCACCTCTTCTCTGGGGAACATGGGGCCATTTCACTGGTCTCCCCCATGGAGCCCTGGGGATCAGCTTGGAAAAACCTCCCCCACCTCTCCTTCATCCTCAGCGGATGAGGACAGGCCAGTAAGCTCTCTCCTCCCTCCAGCCTTCCCCCACCCCCGCCAACAATCAGGCTGGAGGTGGAAACCCAAGGACCATAAGGACTTGGGCCAGCCCATGTGGAAACCATCAACGTCTTCTCTGTGGAGCCAGAGCAAGGGGCCCCTCCAAATGTCCCTGCCAGGAATTCCGCACATCCTCAGAGGTCATGGGCCAGCAGGAGAGGGGCTGAGCCTCTGGAGCAGGGAGTGTGTGTGTGTACACGTACATACACACGCGCGTGTGCACCAGTGAGTGTGTACCTCTGAGCATATGTGAGCACACATGTCTGTGCACATGCTGGCCTGCTCCGTTCTCTTGGAGGGACTATTTTCATTCCTCATCCTAAGGAGCAGAGGACACTGGGTGACTCACAGCTGTTCTTTGATCCAATGGAAACAGAAACCCAAGCTGAAGGAGGAGAAGGGCACAGCAGGAGCTTCCTGAGCCTTCCTGGCCCTCCCAGGCTGGACTGCAGGGCTGAGGAGCTAAGGCAGGCAGGCTGGCCCCAGGGGCGCAGTGAGGAATGCTAGCCCCATGGAGTGCTAGGAGGGAGGAAAGGGACATTGGGTCAGTTACTCCTAAACATGGCTGATGTCAGGGCTTAGAGGGCCAGAGGGGGAGAGTAGGGCAGTTAGGGGCTTTGAGGGCAAAGGCACCTTTTGGTTCTGTTCCAAATCCTCTTTGCTATCCTGACTACACATTCCTGAGCCAGTGTAGAGGGGAGAGGCAGGAAGGCTGGGAGCATACCTCTCTGACCCCACCAAGAGCTTTGGTCATCCAATCAGAGATGAAAGGGGCCTCAGAGGCCATCGAATCCCACCTGTACCTGAGCAACAGCATCACCTCTGCTCGAATACTTCCTGTGGTAGGCAACTCAAATGTCTACTTTTGGACACCTCTAGTTGCTAGGAGGTGTTTCCTGATACTGAGCTGACATCCGCCCTCTGTAGCTTCACCCCCATCCCCTTTCTGCCGTGGCTGTTCCTGGTTGTGCCCTCTGGGGCCAAGCAGAACAAGGCTAATCTCTCTTCCAAGTGCCAGCCTTTTCAAAGACTTCATGACAGTTGTCATTCTGCCCCCCCCCCCCCCCGTTTTCTTTTCTTCAAGTTAAGTAGCTTCAGCCAGTCCTAGTATGGCATGATCTCTAGTCCCCTCACCGAT
>CM053628.1:1786263-1805469 GCA_028646595.1 Phalanger gymnotis | reverse complement strand
ATAATCGACGGCCACTTCTGTCCTTTCTTACGGAGCCTAAGATCCTCTTGACAGCTAGAGAAACATGGAAACCAAGAGCCAAAAAAACGCCTTCTCCAGCGGCATAAAGCTCCCACTTCCTCTTTGTCGGGCACAATCAGTTTCAAAATAGTAGCTCCTCTGTCATTTCCTCCACCTTTTGAAGAGTGAAATGGTCATTAAGGCAAGTCAAGATTTAGTGATTGTTTTGCTTTTGGCAGAGAGAGAGCACTCTAGTGGATGTCTAGAGAGATTAACTCCCTACTCATTATTACATCATCATCCTGTGCCAAGCTTGTGAAATGTTTCTTGAATTCATCACCCATTTTCTCTTTCTGATTCAGTGGCAAATGTGGATATACTTTGGCGGTGGTAGCGGGAGAGTCTGGAAATGGTGATGGGGAGCAAAGAGTATTCCCTCTCCCCCACTAGGAATAGTTGGAGGGTTGAGGGGGGTGGGAGCTGAGGAGCAGTTGGTGGGCAATGGGGAATGGGCGCCAGAGGGGGTTCAGAATAATTGGAATTGGGGCGATGTGATTGGGCGGGAGTATGCTACTCATTGAGTAATGAATTCAGCCAGGTTATCATTTGTTTCCGGGGGCTGCTGCCAGCGGCTATGGTGCCGATGGCCGGAGATGGCCCAATGCCGCGGAGAGTGAAAAAAATACACGGGCCAGGCAGTAGAGTAAAGGACAGCCCCATTTATTAAACTGAGGGACAGGGCTTATATACTTTTTTAGGCAAGCAGATCAACAAGTTCACATGCAAAAACATTTGCATCGCATGACTTCCTCGTGCTTTGTTTCCCTTTTGCCCATAAACAATATTGTGTTAATAGCCCACAGGTGGTATTTAGCACGTGGTACCATGGGAGCTTTGGAGAGAGCACATGTGTACCAAGGAGGCTTGGAGAGCCTTCATTCTGAGCAGCACGTGTGTGCCAAGGTGGGGGGCAGTTTGGAGAGCCCATGTGCTGAGTTATCAGCCCAAGGGCAAGAACAGGCTTCAGGGAAAACCTGGCCTGTGTCTATATCCCAGAATGGACTTTCTCAGAGCTGACCCTCTACAGGGGGCCAGACAGCTGGTAGGAAGGTAGGGCAGGCCAGAGAGCCTTCTTATAATATAGGGGTTGCAGGCAGGGACTCCTCAGTCGTGGAGTTGGCCTCAAAGTCAGGCAGCAACATATAGCTGGAAAGTGGGAGGAGCAGGCCTCCTTACATGGGGACAGGGCATGGAGTTGTAGCAGGCTATAGGAAGGCTGATGAAATGCCTTCTCTCTGGGTGAGGAAAGCCAGTGTACTCTCTCATCAAGGAAAGCAGTGTGGATAATAGAGGACTGGGCTTAGACCCAAGGAGGCCTGGGTCCAAATCCTGCAATAGACACTCGTTAGCTGAATGACCTTGGCCAAGATACTATCTCTCTCTGCCTCAGTATCCCCATCTGTAAAGTGAATGGGTTGGCATCGATTGCGTCTAAAGTCCTAATTAACTCTAGAGCCCTGATCCTGGTTCCTAGGTCCTAGGTCTGATCCTAGGCTGCCAGGTTCTAGGCTCAAATCACGTGCCGCCTCCTACGTGAAGCCTCCTCATGTTCTCCTGACGTGACTTGGTCAAACACTCTGGGTTTGGCTGTCTTGTGTTCTAGAATGCAAGTTCCTTTGTGTTTAGGTATCCCCAGCACCTGGCACAGGGTTTACCCTGTCACAAACGTTTGGGGAATTGACTTGTATTGACTGGACAGAAGCTCATCTGCCAGGTCTCAATAATAACTCTCAGCTATTGGCTGGAATAACGGACGTATCTGTCTATAGTCCTTTAAGATTTACAAAGCATTCTGTGTATGTGGCCTCCTTTGAACAAGGTGGGCCCAGGCTGAGGCTGCCTATAGGTACTAAAAGCCTAGGTCAGAGCAGGAAGTAGGCCTGGCACCCAGGGACTCTGAGTTACAACAAGAAGGGCTTTCCAGCTAAACCAACCCTTGGCCTAAGTCAAGGAGGTGCTAGCTAGGACTTCCTGAGATCAAGGCAGGCCTCCCATGTGGCTATTATGGAACTGTAGCCAAGCAGGAGGGAGGGCCCAGCTACCATGGGGAGAAGGGCTGAGAGGAGGGCAGGTGCTGACAGGCAGGCTTTGCCACAGGGTGATCCTACCACCAACAGTCCTCTGGCATGGTGTCTGGGCGCAATGACAAGTTACACAGTTGGGCTGTCAGCTTCTCTAGCTTTTTCCTTCCTACCTCTTGAGTGGGTACCATCTGCTCCAGGGCATTTGCCTACTATAAGCATGGCCCACTATTTGGGCTAGGTTTTGTTATTGTTCGGTCATTTCAGTCATGTCTGACTCTTTGTGACCCCATTTGGGGTTTTCTTGGCAAAGATACTGGAGTAGGCAAACAGGATGAAGTGACTTGCCCAAGGTCACACAGCCAGTAAGTGTCTGAGATCTCTTTTGCACTCAGGTCTTCCAGATTCCAGGCCTGGTGCTCTATCCACTGCAGTGCCACCTAGTGGCCCCATTTCGTCTAAGATCTCCAACTTTTCCCTTGCAAGGGCTAATTTGGGAGTGGGTAGAGCACTAACACAGAATTCTTGGGCCCAGGCACTTTCATTGGGGGAGGGGGAGAGGGCACCCTGAGTGCAGTTGTTCCAGGAGGTAGTCAGCCCCAGGGAATCTGAGGCATGGCTGATGGTCCTCAAATCCTCAACCTGTGGAGGGTATGGCAGTGGGAAAGGTGGGCCCCTAGATGGGGAGGCCCCAAAATGGATACTGTGGCAGAGGTAAGCTCAGAGCTGGCCAATGGGAGGTTGCCATGTGATACAGGATAGCAGGGCCCACCTAAAGACCATGCCCAGTGCTGACATCCCTGGGCCCTCCTTAAGGCAAAGAGTGGCAAGCCGGCTGCCTCCTTTTCATGGCTGAGCCACCCTCATGGGACATTGCTGAGACTGCAGCTCCCTCTTGTGCCCAATGTGCTGCTCACCTTCTCAGAGCTCTTTCTGAACAGAGCATTTCTCTTTGGCACTTGATCTGTCCCACTCTAGGAGCTCCCCTATGCCTAACACTTAGGCAGTCTTTTGTAATATGGCTTTCCCTCTCCAAAAGCCCCCTTGGCACTGGTAGTTGGCAGGCAAGGAGCTGGAGTCAGAGCTCCACAAGTTTGTTCTAGGATTCCAATAAAGCCTTATGGGGCTTACTAATGGTTTAAATTCTGCCTTTCATTTTTCATAGTCCCTGCTTTCACAGTGACTAAGTTCAGGAGAGATTCTTGGCTCTCTCCTCTGCTGTTAGGAGTGGAGTTTGTTATTCCACAATCCCAGAGTTGAAAGGTTTCCCACACTGCCCAACCTGTACAGAGACAGGAATCTCCCTACAATATCTCCAAGTGGTCACTATGCTTTTGCCTGAAAACCTCTAGTGAGGGGCAAGCCACTACTTCCAAAGAAAACCAAGTCTTCTTCCCTCCTGCTCTCCTTGGGCAGAAGATTTACCTTAGAGAAAGCTGAATTGTGCCTCAGTGGGACCTCTGCTCATTGCTCCTAATTTTGCTCTCTGGAGTTGGTTGCCCAATGAATTGCTAATTAATTTATGAAACTATGAAATGGGGCAGGTGTGCTTGGTTCTTTGGGTACTCTCCAGGAAACACCATGATAGTGCAGCCAGTGAGCCTACAATCCCACTTTAATGAGGCACAAAGAGTGGAGAGCAAAGTGGCAAGAAGGGAGGTACAGAGGCAGACAGTGCAGGGAGGGGGTGGCAAAGGCAGGCAGAGATGGTGGGGAGGGGGAGAGGCATAGAGAATCACTCACGTAACCTTGGAGTTGAGTTGGGAGCCCTTGGTAGCACGGACCCAGATAGAAGGGGAAGAGGCCTGAGCTGGGGACAGGAGTTTGGGGTCTCATTTTGGTGGTTTTGTGGGAAGAACAGACTAGCTGTTATCCGTGCTTTCTTGGACTTAGTTCATTAACATGCCAAAGTCCCCTCAAAGTCGTTGGTGAAACTCGAAAGCTAACATAGCCACATCAACCTCAAGGTCAGCAGCATCATTTCGTGACCTGCTGATCTGGTGGCATCTAGATGGCTTCCTCGATTTGGCACAGAGGCTCAGAAGGCAATTTTTGGTTGCCGTATGATAGAATTTTTAAGTGATGCTCCTTCAGTCTTTGGGATGGTTCGTACGTGGTTTCTAGGTTCCTTTTTACAGTCTTACATCCTGCCATTGCTTCTCTCCACTGGCTACTTATAAACTTAGTGTACTGACTAGAAGGGGCTGGGGGGATAGTCTGGGGGACCAGAACAAGATGAACTTTTAACACACCCAGCTCCATGGCAGTGTGGACACATCCAGACCCCTGTTGTCACCCCAGCCTCTGGAAGCTATTCTGCTGCTGGGGGCATCTTTCTCCATGGGCTTCCTTGGGAATAGGCTCAGGAGAGATTCCAGGCCAGGCTCATTGGCTATCCTGGGAAACTCCAAGGCCATCTTGTGAGTCTGTGCGACCTGTGTGACCTAATGGGTAGTGTGCTCGATGGGGCCAGGAAGGCCTGGGTTCTCATCGCGCTTCAGACCCTTGCCAGCTGTGCAATCTTCAGGAAAGGGAGTTAATGTCTTTGATCTTCAGGTTCCCCATCTGTAAAATGGAAATCATAAAACCTGTAATGCCTGTTTCATGGGGTTGCTTCGAGGCATAAATGAGTTGTTCTTCAGTTGTCTTGCAGTCATATCTGACTCTTCCTGACCCCATTTGGAGTTTTCTTGGCAGAGATGCTGGAGTGCTTTGCCATTTCCTTCTCCAGCTCTTTTGACGGATGAGGAAACTGAGGCAAACAAGGTTAAAGGACTTGCCCAGGGTGACACTATTAGTAAGTGTCTGAGGCTATATTTGAACTCAGGAAGGTGAGTCTTCCTGATTTCAGACCTGGCAATGAGACCCACGCATGTAAATGAGCTCATATACGGAAAAGGGCTCTGTGAAATTTTTAAGCCTCATGTAAATACTGATGCTATGATTACCCTGGCCCCCAGAGGCCTTTGGACTAGAGCAGATCCCCTGGCCTACCTTGGTCCTCCTTTCAGCCCTGTGAGAGCTCCCAGGCCCATAATTATGGTGTCACTAAGCATGCACTTAAAGTAATGCTTTTTGAATGAACAAAAATGCTCCCCCCTCTCCTGTGCTAATCAGATTCTCAGATTCAATGCCATTTAATAGGTGCTTATTAAAGGCCTACTTAGTAGCTCTTTAACCATGGGCAGGTCAGTTACCCTCTCGATGTCACAGGGCAGTGCTCCAAGAGGAACCTTTCGTTATAATCTCAAGTAGCTGATCTGTATAGATGGATGGGGTCTCCACACTGGAAGTTCCCTGCACTGTTGTGATCACAGTGAAAGCCACCCAATTTCCCCACCCCCATCTCCCTACATGCCCAAGGCTTATTTTGCTGAGCAATTTCAAGGCATCAGGCCTGAGCCTCCCTCAGCCTCATTCTTCCAGCCTTAATATGTCCCTATTTGCACCCATGCTTTCTTTCTCCCTTCCTGGCCTTCTTTTCCAAGGGTGACTCTAGTAGTGCCTGTGTTCTTCATCCTATCTTCTCCTATCTCCTCATGACTCAACCAAGCTGGGATCAGCCAGGCCTCAGGACTCAAGCTCAGCCAGCCGCTCCCCCCTGACCTTGGTCACAGCTAAGGAGCACCAGGATGCACAGAGTGCTAGACCAGGAGTCAGGAAGACCTGAGTTCACATCCAGTCGCCGACACTTACTAACTAGGTGACCCTGGGCAAGTCATTTAATCTCTGGTTGCCTCAGTTTCCTCATCTGTAAAATGGGGCTCATAATAGCACCTAACTCCCAAGGTTGTTTTGAGGATCCAATGAAATGTTTGTAAAGTGGTGCGTAAGTGTCCGATGATAACAATAATGATAATAAATAATGAATCTGCCATCTGCTCTCTACCTGCAGACTCCCTTCCCTGACTCCAGGAAATGGTGATCTAATCAACAGTCATGATAGTTCTTGGAAGGGTGTGCCATTCTGCTGGTCTCTGGTTCTCCTCATCATTCCTGGGATTCAGGGCTCCCTGTTCTGTTGCTGCTGGGTTGAATTAGCTCAGGCAGTGGGAAGGCTCAGTGATTGAGAGCTAGAGAGAGCCTCTGGTACCATCCAGTCTAATCTCCCCCCACCTCCATTTTACAGGAGAGGAAACTGAGTTGCCCAAGGTCACTGGGGTAGTCTGGCCCATGAGGAGAAGGAGGTTAGCACTGCCTTTCTCTTCTGAATTCTGAACAAATCCACTGGAAGTGGTTAGCTGGCCTGGTAGCCCTCAGGCTTCATACATTTCTACTCACATCAGAGTCATCAAGAACCCTCTGGATTAGAAGGGCCCTCTGGCTTCGTCATGCCACTAAATTAGAGGATTTAGCCTGGAAGGGATCCTAGAGACCTAACCCCCTCATTCATGGAAGAGAAAACTTTGGGAAAGGACTTACCTAAGGTCATCCAGTCCTAAATAGAGCCCGGATTCCACTCCAACCCCCAGACTGTGGAGGTAGAAGGAGAAGGTCCAAGTGAATGACCAGAGTAAGAAAGCATGGGTCAGAGAAACCTGTAGGCACTTCCTTTTCTAGCAGCAATAATTCAGGCTGGGAGGTCACTAACATCAGAGGTAATGTCAGACCCTGGCTATAGCGTGGGAGGATGGGGAACAACAGGAAGGAAGAATGGAAATTTTTGGCTGAGTCTTAAAGAGTGACGAGAAAGAGCATTCATGGGGGAGGCAGGAGTCAGAAAGGAGACTAGGGAGTGTCAGGTACAAGAATTGTGGGGCCACTGTCCTGGATCCTGGAGTACACAGGGTTGTAAAGGTTCAGTACATTGGTGAGGTTATGGAAAAGAAATGACCTTGAAGGCCTTCACGCCTCCAGTAGATGAGATGAAGACTGACAATGAAGGGACCTCGGACAGTGTGCAAAGCCCAGGTGATGACTTGTGACCCTCAACTCTACTTATTTGTTACAAGGGTGGGAGTGCTGCTGCCCCTGCCATTGCCGCTGCTGGTGCCGATGCTACTGCTGCTGCCAATACTACTACTGCTGGTGCTACTGGTGCCGCTGGCAATGGGCTGGTGCTGTTGCTGCTGCTGCTGCTGCCGCTGATGCTGCTGATGCCGCTGCTGCTGAGGCCGCTGATGCCGCTGCTGGTGCTCCCGTCGCTGCTGGTGCTCCCGTCGCTGCTGGTGCTCCCGTCGCTGCTGCCGCTGATGCTGCTGATGCCGCTGCTGGTGCTCCCGTCGCTGCTGGTGCTGGTGCTTCTGCTGTTCGTGGTGCTGATGCAGGTGGTGCTGTTGAAGATGCAGTCCAGTCCGTTAGCCTGCGTAGGGGTATAAAAAGAAGAAGAGAAAAAGAGCAAGAGAAAAGAGCGTCCGAGAGATAGTCACAGAATACACGTAACAGTAACAGAAGTTCCTACAGACCCCCAGACAAGGGAGGCAGCCTTATTTACAGCTTTACTGTTTTACTGTTAAATATAACACACACTTCAAGTCAGACTAGGTGATGATTCATAGTTTAATCTCCAATCCCTTTTCTGTTCTTTATACATTGAAATGTTAATGTTTGCTGAGCTCTTCTATAATAAAAAAGAGAAAAAAAACCATAGTGGTGAATGAAAACTCTAAACTGATTTATTTGGTGTTTTGAAGAGACTGGCCAGGTAGGAAGGAGTCAGGTTGTGAAAGCCAAACTGAGGACGTCGGACTCGATCCCGGAGGTGGTAAGGGAACCGCTGGAGTTTCCTGAGTACAGGGGGTGACAAGGCCAGACCTGAACTCTCAGAAGATCGCTCTGGTGGCTTGCTGGATCTCAGAGTAGATGGAAGGGAGTGAGGGATAAGAAGGCTAGAAAGGCAGGAAGGGCTTTACAATCCGAAGAGAGGATTTTATATTTGATCCTGGAGGGACTAGGGAGCCAATGCAGTTTATTGAATGAGGGGTGATAAGGTCAGATCAGCCTGTAGGAAGATCTTTTCTTTTTGGCTGAATGGAGGATGCACTGGAGTGGGGAGCAACTTGCGGCAGGCAGACTCCCAGCAGCTGCTTCAGGAGAGAAGAGGGCGTATTCAATAGATATTTTGAATATAGAAACAAGACTGAAGCTGCTCTCTCCAAAATCTCCAATGCTCTGGTTGTTGCCAAATCAAAGGACCTTCTCCCACTCCTCCTCCTCCTTGAGCTCTTCCCAGCCAGCCTTCCAGACACACTCTTGATCCCCCTCTTTTCCAGAATACTCTCGTTTCTCTCGATTTTCATACTGCTTCTTCCTGGTTTCCTTTCTCCCTTTCTTCCAGCTTCTCATCCCTGTCAGACCTGCTGCTGTCCCCTAGGGCTCTGTCCCCGGCCATCTTCACTTCTCTGGCTCTACAGTTTCACTTGGTGATCTCAGCTCTTGTGGATTCTATTATTAGCTCTGTGTAGATGAATCTCAGACCTACTTCTCCCCTTTCAGCCTCTCTCTTATCTTTCAGTTCGGCATCTTCAGCTCCCTCTTCGACATCCTGAACCATGTCTCCCATTGATATCATTAACTGAACATTTTCCAAACCAAAGTCAGTATCTTTCCCCTACAGCCTTCTGTCTTCCCAAATTCCCTCTTACTTTCAAGTCGCTTCCCCACATTACCACCATCGCTTCAGTCCCCCTTGGCTCACAACCTAAGAGTCATCGATGACTCCTCACTATCTCTCACCACCCCCATCGAATCTGTTCCCAAGTCCTGCTGATTCTGTCTTTGTAACATCTCTGAAATATGCCCCCTTCTCTCCTCTGACACTGCCACCTCCCCAGTGTAGGCCCTTATCACCTTATACTGAGACTATTACAATAGCATGACATGGCTGCCTGCCACAAGTCTCTCCCCACTCCAGTCCGTCCTCCATTCAGCCAACAAAGTGATCTCCCTACAGGCTGATCTGATCATATCACCCCTTATTCAATAAACTGCATTGGCTCCCTAGTCCCTCCAGGATCAAATATAAAATCCTCTCTTCAGATTGTAAAGCCCTTCCTAGCCTGGCCCCTTCCTGCCTTTCTAGCCTTCTTATACCTCACTCCCTTCCATCTACTCTGAGATCCAGTGGCACTGGCTTCCTTGCTTAACAAGATACATCGTCTCCTAAGTCTGGGCATTTTCTCTGGCTATTCCTTATACCTGGAATCTCTCTTTCTTCATTTCTGTCTCCTGGCTTCCCTGGTACTTGCTCAGATAAAACCCCACCTTCTGCAAGGAGTATTCCCAGTTCTCCTTAATCTTAGTGCCATCCCTCTGAGAGTCTCTCCAAATTATCTTGTGTCCATCTTGTTTGTACATAGTTGTTTGCATGTTGTCTTCCCCACTGGGCTGGGAGTTCCCTGAAGGCAGAGATTGTCTTGCTTTTCTTTGTGTCCTTAGCACTTAGCACAGTGTCTGGCATGCAGCAGGTGCTTAATAAATGCTTGTTAACTTGATTCTCCATCTCTCCATCTCTCTGCCTCTATCTCTCTCCCTTCATTCTCTCTCTTTCACTTTCTCTCTCTGTCTGTCTCTCTGTCTCTCTCCCTCTCTTCTTCAACCTCTCCCTATCTGCCAATTCTTTCCCTACTGCCTACAAACATATCCACGTCTCCTCCTCATCAAAAAACCCTCAGTAGACACAGCTACCCCTACCAGCTGTCATCCTATACCTCTTCATTTTCTCAGCCAAAAGCTTTGAAAAAGCCATTTACATCCATTGCCTCCCCTTCCATTCCTCTCACTCTCTTCTTAACTTTTTGCAATCTAACTTCTGAACCTCATCATTCCACCCAAACTGCTCTCTCCAAAGTTTCCAATGATCTCTTAATTGCCCAATCTAAAAGCCTTTTCTCATTCCTTATCCCTCTGCAGCCTCTGACATTGTTAATCAATCTCTTTTCCTGGATCTTCTCTCCTCCTAGGTTTTCATGACACTGGTCTCTCTCGGTTCTCTTCCTACTTCTCTGACCACTCTTTCTCAGTCTCCTTTGCTCGGTCTTCATGCAGAGCATGACCACTAACTATGGGTGTGCCCCGAGGCTGTATCCCAGGCAGTCTTCTCAATGTACTCTCTTACTTGGTGAACCCATCAACTCCCAGCCTTCCATTCTCATATCTCTACATAGACAATTACCAGATCTATCTTTCCAGCCCTCATCTCCCATCTAAGCTCCAGTTCCACAATACAAGCCACTTATTGTACATTTCAAACTGGATGCCCTGGAGCTAGCTCAATCCCAAAGCATCCAGATCTGAACTCATTATCTTGCCCCTAAAACCCTCCCCTCTTCCAAACTTCCCTATTTCTGTCAGAGGCACCACCATCCTTGGGCTCTCTCACGTTCTTAACCTCAGCATTGTCCTCGATGCCTTCCTTGCTCTTCCTCACCCCACATCTCCAGTCAGTTGCCAAATCTTGCAATTTCTAACTTCACATATCTCTCCCATTTGGCCCTTTTTCTCCAGTCACACAGCTCCCACCTTAGTTCAGACCCTTAGTGCCTCTCTTCCAGATCACTGAAACAGCCTCTTAATTGGTCTCCATTTCTCCAGTTCCTTCCCTCTCTCAAGTCTCTCCCCGTTCCAGTCCATCCTTCACTCTGCTGCCGAAGTGATCTTCCCAAAGCACAAGCCTGACACTGTCACTGTCTCTACTTAGTGAACTCCAATGGCTCCCTATTGCCACTAGGATCCAATATAAAATGCCCTATTTGGCTTTTAAAGCCCTTCTTGCCTCCTCATGCCTTTCCAGTCTTCTTACACCTTAGTCCCATCCACACAGTCTACAATCCAGCCAAACTGGCTGACTTACTGTTCTTTGCACCCAACCCTCCATCTGCCATCTTGGTGCTTTTGTACTGGCTGACTCCCATTTCATCTCCAACTGTTAGAATTGCAGGTGCCATTTGAAGCGGAGAGACACACACAGAGTAAAAGTAAAAGGCTAGAGCAGGATATATTCTGCTTCAGCTGAAGTAAAAAAAAGAAGCAGGGGTAGCAATCCTGATTTCAGACAAAGCAAAAGCAAAAATAGATCCAATTAAGAGACGAGGAAGGAAACTACATCTTGCTAAAAGCCACCATAGATGATGAAGTGATATCAATACTGAACATATATGCACCAAGTGGTATAGCATCCAAATTCTTAATGAAGTTAAGTGAGTTACAGGAAGAAATAGACAGCAAAACTATACTAGCAAGGGACTTCAACCTTCTCCTCAGAGAATTAGATAAATCTAGCCACAAAACAAGCGAAAAAGAAATTAAGGAGGTGAATAGAATTTTAGAAAAGCTAGATATGATAGACCTCTGGAGAAAACTGAATGAGGACAGAAAAGAATATATTTTTTCTGGTGGCACATGGCACCCACACAAAAATTGACCCTATATCAGAGCATAAAAACCTCACATTCAAATGCAGAAAGGCAGAAATGTTAAATGCATCCTTTTCAGATCATGATACAGTAAAAATTACATGTAATAAAGGGCCATGGAAAAATAGATTAAAAATTAATTGGAAACCAAATAATCTAATCCTAAAGAACGAGTGGGTCAAAGAACAAATCATAGAAACAATCAATAATTTCATCAAAGAGAATGACAATAATCAGACAACATACCAAAATTTGTGGGACGCAGCCAAAGCAGTGCTTAGGGGGAGTTTGATATTGCTGAATGCTTACATGAATAAAACAGAGAAAAAGCACATCAATGCATTGGGCATGCAACTGAAAAAGCCAGAAAAAGAACAAATTGGAAATCTCTAATTAAACACCAAATTAGAAATTCTGAAAATCAAAAGAGATTAATAAAATTGAAAGTAAGAAAATTATTGAATAAATAAAACTAAGAGCTGGTTTTATGAAAAAAACATAAAATAGATAAACCTTTGGTTAGTTTGACTAAAAAAGAAGAAAACCAAATTATCAGCATCAAAAATGGAAAGGGTGAATTCACCACCAATGAAGAAGAAATTAAAACAATAATTAGGAACTATTTTGCCCAACTGCATGCCAATAAATCTGACAATCTAAGTAAAATGGATGAATACTTACAAAAATATAAATTGCTGAGATTAACAGAAGAGGAAATAAAATATTTTAATAACCTCACTTTAGAAAAAGAAATTGAACAAGCCATCAATAAGCTCCCTAAAAAATTCTCTGGGGCCAGATGGATTTACAAATGAATTCTACCAAACATTTAAAGAACAATTAATTTCAATATTATATATAATATTTGGAAAAATAGGCAAAGAAGGAGTTCTACCAAATTCCTTTTATGATACAAATATGGTGCTGATACCTAAATCAGGAAGAGCCAAAACAGAGAAAGAAAATTATAGGCCAATTTCCTTAATGAATATTGATGCAAAAATTGTAAATAAAATATTAGCGAAGAGATTACAGCTATTTATCAATAGGATAACACATTATGACCAAGTGGGATTTATACCAGGAATGCAGGGCTGGTTCAATATTAAGAAAATTCTCAGGATAATTGACCATATCAATAACAAAATCAACAGAAATAATATAATTATCTCAATAGATGCAGAAAAAGCTTTTGACAAAACATAGTGCCCATTCCTATCAAAAACACTAGAGAACATAGGAATAAATGGAGCTTTCCTTAAAATGATAAGTAGCATCTATCTAAAACCATCAGCAAGCATTATGTGCAATGGGAATAAGCTAGAAGCCTTCTCAATAAGACTGGGAGTGCAAAAAGGATATCCATTTTTACTACTATTATTCAATATTGTACTAGAAATGTTAGCTTTAGCAATAAGAGAAGAAAAAGAAATCGAAGGAATTAGAATAGGCAGGGAGGAAACAAAACTATTGCTCTTTGCAGATGATATGATGGTATACTTAGAGAATCAGCTAAAAACTACTTGAAATAATTAACAACTTTAGCAAAGTCAGAGGATATAAAATAAACCCACATAAATCATCAGCATTTCTATATATTACCAACAAAGCCCAGCAGAAAGAGATAGAGAAATTCCATTTAAAATAACTGTAGACAATATAAAATATTTGGGAGTTTCCTTGCCAAGACAAACCCAGGAACTACATGAACACAATGACAAAACACTTTTCACACAAATAAAGTTAGATCTAAACAACTTGAAAAATATCACTTGTTCAAGGGTAGGCCGAGCTAATATAATAAAATGACAATTCTACCTAAATCAATTTACTTACTCAGTGCCATACCAATCAAAAATTATTTTACAGAGCTAGAAAAAATAATAAAAAATGCATCTGGAAGAACAAATAGTCCAGGATATCAAGGGAATTAATGAAAAAAAATGCAAAGGAAGGTAGCCTGACCGTACCAGATCTAAAGCTATATTATAAAGCAGCAATCATCAAAACTATCTGGTACTGGCTAAGAAATACAGTGGTGGATCAGTGGAATAGGCTAGGTACACAAGACAGAGTAGTCAATGACTATAGTAATCTACTGTTTGATAAACCCAAAGACTCCAGTTTCTGGGATAAGAACTCACTATTTGACAAAAACTTCTGGGAAAACTGGAAAACAGCATTGGCAGAAACTAGGTATAGACCAACATCTCACACTGTATACCAATATAAGGTCAAAATGGGTATACGATTTAGGCATAAAGGGTGATACCGTAAGCAAATTAGGAGAGTAAGGAATAGTTTACCTGACAGCTATATATGGAGAAAGGAAGAATTTATGGCCAAACAGGATAGAGAGCATTATGAAATGTAAAATTGGATAATTTTGATTATGTTAAATTAAAAGTTTTTGAACAAACAAAACTAATGCAAGGAAGATTAGAAAGAAAGCATGGGAAACAATTTTTACAGCAAGTGTTTCTGATAAAGGCTCATTTCTTAAAGATATAGAGAACTGAGTCAAACTTATAAGAATATAAGCCATTCCTCAATTGATAAGTGGTCAAAGTATATAAACAGGCAGTTTTCAGATGAAGAAATTAAAACTATCTAATAGTTACATGAAAAACTGTTCTAAATCACGGTTGATGAGAGAAATGCAAATTAAAACAACTCTGAGGTACCACCCCACATGTATCGGACTGGCTAACATGACAAAAAAAGGAAATGATAAATGTTGGAGAAGATGTGGGAAAATTGGGACACTAACGCATTATTGGCAGAGTGGCGAATTGATCCAATCATTTTGGAGAGCAATTTGTAACTATGCCCAAAGGGCAATCAAACTATGCATACCATTTGATCCAGCAATACAACTAAAGGTCTGTATTCCAAAGAGGTCATAAAAAGGAAAAGGACACAGATGTACAAAAATATTGATATCATCTCTTTATTTAGTGGCAAAGAATCGGAAATTGAGGGTATGCCCATCAATTGGGGAATGGCTGAACAAGCTGTGGTATATGAACGCAATGGAGCTGTTCTTCCATAAGAAATGGTGAGCAGGTGGATTTCAGAAAAACCTGGAAAGTCTTACATGAACTAATACTGAGTGAAATGAGTAGAACCAGGAGAACATTGTACACAGTAACAACAACATTGTGTGAATGACTTATCTCTTCTCAGCACTACAATAATCCAAGACAACTCCAAAAGACTCATGATGGAAAATGCTGTCCACATCCAGAGAAAGAACTATGGGGTCTAAATGCAGATCGAAGCAGACTATTTTCACTTCTTTTGGTTTTTGTTTGTTATGGCTTTTCCCTTTTGGTTCTATTTCTTCTTTCACAACATGACTAGTGTGGAAATATGTTTCCACGATTGCACATGTAATAACCTGTATCAGACTGCTTGCTGTCTTTGGGAGGGGGGAAGGGAGGGAGGCAAGGAGAAAAAATTCAGAACTCAAAATTTTATGACAATGAAGGTCGAAAACTATCTTTACATGTAATTGTAAAAATAAAATACTATTTCCAAAAAAAAAAAAACCCAAAGCAGAATTGGAAGTGTCCTTCACGACTCAGCTCAAGGACCCCCTTTGAGCCAAATCGTTTGGTGCTGCCCTCCTGCTCTGAGTGAGTCTTCCCCGCCTCCCTCCAGCCCAAGTACCTATAGATTCTCTTTCTACTTGGTATGCGTGATGTTGTCGTCATTTTTGTCTCTGTCCCTGACCCCCACTGGGGCACACCGGGCAGTGCCAGGGTAGCAGCTTCAAAATAGCTGTTGATTGATTAATTGGTTCTGCTTTGCCCAGTCCCCCAAGGTAGGCTTGGAGTTAATTAACTGGCAGGACAAAGCCTCTAAGCTGGCGTTCTGCCTTCGTTCAAATCCTGGCTGACCCTGAACTGGTCACGTGACGTTTCTCGGCCCTGTTTCCCCATCCGCTCCGGGTTGTGAGAATCGAGTAAGATAACGTTTGTAAAGAATCAGGTCAATGGGATTGTTATTACTATTATTCCATACCCCTTTAGCGGACAATCTGAGAGCCCCCCCCCCCCCCCCCCCCGCCACCGCGTGTCCTTCCCTCTTCCTTGCTGACCGTCTCTGCTCCAGTGCATTCGGCATCAGTCTCTACAGCAATAACTTGCCAGGATCGTGCCCCTGGATGTCTGCCTACCATCTCCAACACAACATGTCCAGTATTTTCCTCTTCTGACTCCTCACTTTCTGTGGGGAGTCTCACCCCTCGTATAGTTACCCAGGCTCCCATCTAATTGGTGTCTAAGTCCTAGCAATTTCCCTTCTTTATCCCCATGTGTCCCTTCTATTACCACTGCCACCATCCTAGTTCCTTCCAGGTCCAATGTCATTAATTCTCCACTCTTCTATAGCTCTTTGCAAACCTTAAGCTATGGACGTAGGTGGGGAGGGGAACAAGAAGTTCCGCAGGCCCGGTGGGCATCTTGTTTCAGGCAAGACTCCGCTGGTCCTGTCTGCCACATGGCATTGTGGAGGGGGCTGAGGGCAGGTGCTGGGGTTAATCTGATGACCTGCTTCCATTTCAGAGTCTTAGAGCTCCTGGTGCCGACAAGGTAACTGAGACTGGCACATGAGAATAATGCTTCTGCTGTTGTCTGTTTAGGTTGCAGGAAAGCACTTTGCAAAGGTTTGCGATCCTGTCCAGCTATGACCAAGTCACTCCCTGGTTCAATAAACTCACATGACCTCTTATTACCTTCAGGATCAAACACAAACTCCTCCATTTGATTTTTAAAAGCTCTTCACAATGTGGCTCCAACATTTACAGCCTTCTTACATGTCACTGCTTACTCTACAGTCTAGCCAAACTCCCTCATGATGCTCCATCTCCCACCGCCATGTCTTTGCACTGGCTGTCCCCCCCTGCCTAGAATGCCCTCCCTTCTTATCTCCACCTCTCAAAATCTCCAGCTTCCTTCAAAGCTCAGCTCAGGCATCACCTCCTCTGGGGGCCTTTTGGGAGCCCTGGAGCTCTTAGCAACTTGCCTTCCCCCCCAAAAATTACCTCGTGTTTATTTTATGTGTGTGTGTGGGGGGGCCGTGTGGGGGGGATGTTCCTTGCTAGAATGCAATCTCCTTGAGGGAAGATGGATCCCCTAGCTAGCTAATCACTTGCTGTTCACATGTTCCTTGCCCTTCCAGCATGGTAACTCTTATTAAAATCAATACCACTGCTGCTCCTGGAAAGGGTGTGTCAGCCTACTCCCTGCCTGCCCTTCACCATCACATGACTTTCCAAACCAATGTGTATTCATATCTCCAGCACTCAGATGCATTTAATCCATGCTTTTCCATCTCCAAAGCCCCACACCTGGTATCGCTAAGTAGAGCACAGTAAGTGCCTAAGAGATGTACAACTAAAGGCCTATGGAAGGTACAATACAGGAACTTGCTGGATAAAGTGATATTTGGGCTGAGTCCAGAGAGGATTTCATCTGGTAATGGGATGAGGGATTAGGGCATGAAGGTGTCACCTACAAAGGGCAGAAAGCCTCTTAGAAACCACCCCACCTCTTAGTCATGAAGTTCTGCTCAGATCTATTAGCAGCATCCCCAAAGCTTCCCAATTCAATGGCCCTGTGGCTCCAGTGCTGTGTGTCCTGGGACAAAGGAATCAGGCTGAGGAACTGGTCTGCCAACTTGTCTAATTGCACCAAACTATCAACCAACAAGCATTTATTCAGCACTTACTAGGTGCCTAGCATTGCGCTATACATACACAAAAGGGCCCAATAGTTTCCAGTGAACATCCTAAGCAAGGGTTGAATGAACCCTCAAGGGTTGGCCTGGGCTCTGATAACTCTAGGCCTCCAAAGGCCAGAAAGACATTTGTGCCAATCACACAACCGTTTGGCTTCCCACTCCCTCATCCTTCTTTATAGGCACTCAGAGACCAAGGGATCTGAAAGCCACTGTGAACCCAAGACCCAGCACAACTGACTCTCCCAGTGGTCCAGGACACCTCTTGAAGCAGCCCAAAAAACTTTCCAACCCCAACAATGGCCTACATGGAATTCAAGAGACAATCCCTGGGGTCATGCATTCAGTACTGCAATCATTAACTACAGACTTTATATAAAATTCACCATTCCAAGTTAATTTGAATAACCTTTTCCCTCATTCCCAGTGGGCTCAGCAAAACCTGGGAAGTTTTATTCAACAGGCATTTATTAAAACTGCCTATTAGGCATAAGGCACTGCATATACAAAGATGGGGTTGGGCACATGACATAAGGTCATAAGACTTATGTCTAGGTCTTCAAGGGTGGGGTGGGAGGATGAGGCATGAGACAGGGCTGCTGTATAGACATGGATAGAAACACTACCTGATAGATTGTGACTGGAGACAAGGGAAAGAATAAGAGAAAGTGCTTGGGGGGAACTCTAAGAGGTAGAGCAGATTTTGAGTTTGGGATTGGGGCAAGGCTGCTTGGCAGAGGCGGCCCTTAAGCTGAACCCTGAAAGAAGGGAACGTGGAAGTGAGGAGGGAAGACAGCAGGGAAAGGGAAGAGCTAGAGGATGAAGGCTGAGTCAAGAGAAGGCGTGGGCTTGGGCGTGTTTTAAGGATATCTTTGGCCAACAGAAGAACCATCTCAGATCCTCATCCTGAGACTGGAGCAACAGTTGAAGATGACACAAGGTTTTGGGGTCTACAGAAGGTGAGACGAGAGCCTCAGCACTCTCGATCAAGTAGAAGGTGAGGTCACTGCTGAGAAATAGTGGAGTGGAGGGGCCTCTGTTGGAGCAGAGCAAAGCGGACTGGAGGGCTGGTGCAGCTGCTGGGGAGAGCCTGATAAGGAATCAATCAGAGACCACCAAAGCTTGACCACATATCAGGGAGGGCCCAACAGAGGAGGCTAGATTGCATTCATTTACAGGGGGGCCCTGTCCCTAGGTCCATGGCCTCCTCCACCAGCATTCAGAAACTCAAGTGTAGGAGCACAGATGATGGGGGCTGACCTAGCACTGGGGAGAAGCAGCATGGGAACAGTGGTCAGACTAGGGGAAATGGGTTCAAGTTTGGCTGATGGGGTCTCCTGCCAGTCCTCATTCTGGGTCCGCACAACTGTGTGACTTGGGATGAGTGGCTTCCCCTCATCGGGGTTTCATTTCCTCATCTTCACGATGCTGGAGTTGGACTAACTGACCTCAAAGATCCCACTCTGGGGACTTACATTCTGTGTTCCTTCTGAGATTTCGATGAATCGTAGACTTCCAGGATCTCAGAGTTGTGAGGGAGCTCCGAGGCAGATGTCTCACCTGGCCCTGACAGGCAGCCATCCAGCCACTGCGGATGGCGAGGGAGCGCACTCTCCAGTAGCACGGCTCCTTCGCCTTGGGGATGGCCCCAAGTGCCCACAAGCTCTTCCTCTGGGTGAGCTGAAACGTGCCTTCCTGCTACTTCCGCCCATTACTCCTGGGAAGACAGACCGCGAGGAGCTGGCTGGGGATGCTCTCACATGAGATTCCAGAGCTCTCTGTGTCTTGGGAGGAGACGACGGATGAAAATGCTAGACTGGAATGTGGGGGCTGGCGTCCTGCAGGGCTCGGGTGGCAGAGCATAGCATGCCACAGGATGGAGAGTGCCCAAAGACAGCCGCTCCCGCTCGTGCAGCTGAAGGAGAGATCCCTCCATGGCGTGGGCGTGGGCGTGCATGGGGTGGGGGGCATTACACAGCAAGAAACAGATTCTTCTGTACAATTATCTGCATCTATCACATGGGAGCTCC
>CM053628.1:1770011-1785763 GCA_028646595.1 Phalanger gymnotis | reverse complement strand
CTCTCAGCCAGGGAAATTCTAGTGACTGGGAGACATGGAGAGGGAGTCACAGTTTTGCTACTTCCTAGGAGATGTTTAATAAACCCCTTCACCTCTTTGGGCCTCTGTTTCCTCACCTGTAAAATGGGGATATCATCCTCGTAGGGGGGTCTATTGGGAAGATCTAGCGAAATGCCAGCAGGGGCTCGGTCGCCACAAAGCTCAAGATCAAGGTGGGTTCCGTTGCGTTGAGTGGCTGGGGCCGAGCAGCCCTGCCTTTGGCCTTGGTCTTCATCTCAGCCCCTGGGGCACCAGCCCCGATGAGCAAGCGAAACCCCGGCAAGCTGGCTGAGTTGGAACTAGGGTGACAGCAGAAGGGAGGAGGAGCAACAGGGCAGTCTTGTGACTGAGAAGGTAGGAACAGGCAAGAGGGACAGGGAGGGTCCTTGTTGGGGATCTTGGAGAAGGAATTCCTATTCAAGTATGGGTTGGACTAGAAGGTACCTGAGGCTGCCAGAGACTCTAAGATTGAGCTTTAAAAGCAGGCTAGGATTATGGCCAGTGATAGAAGGAAGGGAGAGGGCTGGTGGAAGGGCATCCTGGGGAAGAACTGAATATCAAGCCAACGTTATGGAGAAATACTGGTAGACATTCGTCCTATCACACAAGAAACGGGGAGGGCTGCAGGTAGAGTCACTTATTTGGGACTCGCTGAGAAGTGGTGATTAATGGCTCAATGTCAGCCTGGAAAAGACTGGTGGAACACTTCAGGGCTCTGGTCTTGGCCAGGTTTTAGGCAGCATTTTTATCGGTAGCATAGATGAAGGCACAAAGAGAATACAGATCAGATTCGCAGACAGCACAAAACTGTAACAGACAGCTAAAACATCAGATGACGGAATTAGAATCCAAAAAAGATTCTTTTAAAGACTGGAACAATGAGTCAAGTCTCAGAAGAGAAAATTGAAGAACTCTCCCTGCTCCTCTTGCTCCCATTGAATATTGGGGGTTAGAGGGGCACTCTGGCTCATTCTCATGTGTGCTTCCGCCTCTCGTCTTTGTCCAGGGCAGCTAGACAGACCCACGTATGGTTATCCCTTCCACATCGCAGGGCTTAGGGGCATGGCGCCCCTGCAATTTGAAAAATCCACGGAAAACTTTTTGGCCCTCCCTTCATAGGAGACAAGAAACCTGAATTTTCTTTTTCTTTTATGGGGTGTTTACAGTATCTTATTGTAAAATTTGGGTTAAGTATTTGGTCATAGGCTCTATGTTGTCTCCTGGCCTTCCAGTATTTTCTGTGGCTTCTGCAAAACTCCCCCAAAATTCCTGTTTAATTTCTTATGCCGACTTGCAATATAGCGAAACTACAATGTGGGAGGGCTAACTGTATTCAAATTAGCCCAAGGCTTCTTCCAGAAAGAGCTGCCAAGGCCATGGAAGGACTCTGGGCATTGGCACTGGCTGGCCCTCATGCCTGGAATTTGCTCTCTCCTCCCCTCTGCCTTCTGGCTCCTCTGGCTTCCTTCAAGTCTCAGCTTTTCCTCATCTTCCCCAATGCGAAGTGGGAGTATCTCCAATTTATCCTGTGTATCTCTCGTTGGTACCTAATTGTCTGCATGTTGTGTCTCCTGTTAGACTGTACACTTCTTGTGGCAGAGACTTGTATTTTGCCTTCCTTTGTATCCCTGGTACTTTGCACATAATAGGTGCTTATGAAATACTTACTGCCATATTGCTTCTGGTGTAGACTTCTGCCCCAAGGAGAAGATGATTTGAGAGGATGTGGGAGAGCTATGCTCCCTTGGGGACTTCTGCCCCATGGGAAGAAACATCGCCCACATAGGCAAAGGAGAAGGAGCCAGTCAAGGGGGGAAGATTAAACATGCAAAAGAAAGGATGGAGCAAAGTCCCGGATGAGGTAGGAGGTGATGGGATCAAGGGCTTAGCTTTGGCAAAGAGGATGTACATTTCTTCACCTGAGGCATCTGTTTACTCTGGGCAAGTCACTTAACCTCTGTTTGCCTCAGTTTCTCCAGCTGGGGATAGCACCTACCTCCTAAGGTTTTTGTGAAGATCGAGTGAGATATTTGTAAAAGGGCTCGGCAGTGCCTGACGCATAATAGACACTATAGAAATGCTTATTCCCTTCCCCCTTCCTCTAAGACAGAAAGGAAGGAGGGTAAAGATGCTCTCTATTTGCTCTTCTTCAGTCACCTTTCTTCTCTGCCCCTCCAGGCCCTTGTCTCATTCACTGTCATTGGAGGAGCTTGCTTCATTTCCTGACGACTTCTCAGGGCTGGCTGGGCATATACTGAGGCTTCCTCAGTATTCATCCAGCAAACATTTGCCTTTATTTATTTTTAAATGGTGTGCATTGCTGCCTTTGTTTTGGCATCACAATCATTTCTGAATATATCAAGCACACACACAACATACCCCCTTGTAAGGAAAGAAATTAGAAAAACCAAATGACATAGTGAGCCCCAACCTGACAGCATTTGCAGTACTTTGCCCCTGTGGTCTCTCAGCTCTCTCCCAAGAGGAGCAAGGTTTGTTTTGTTATCACTTTCCTGGGACCAAGAATATCAAGAAGCATTTTAAGCCCCTACTGTGTGCTAGGCACAGGTGATACAAAGAAACAAGTGCAACAAGGCTTGTCCTCTAGGACTTTATACTGTCCTGGAGATATAGAATGAAGCTCAAGGGCTCTCCTGGCTTCCCTTCCCTTTCTTTGGTTTCCTCTCCCCGGAAGGTCAGGTCCCAGCCTCCTTAGGCTGGGCACAGCAGCATTGGCCTGCAGGAGATCCAGCTCTTCTCCTTAATATTCGTCAGCCACAGCCTCCCGGCTGGGGCAGCTCCCATGGCCTCAGGGCCGGCCTCCAGGATGTGCTAGGGACTTCTGCGGTTTGTTGTGCCGTTACCAAAGCAAAGTCCCTCACCACACTTCACTACTGAAACCAGGGTGGGAGGAGAGGGGAAATGTCCCCTCCTCTCCTTCCTTATTGTGGTGATCTGAATGTTCAAGGGGGAAGGTGGGGGAGGGGGGAGGATCACATTATTTGCTACCAGAGGCTGCAGAGCAGCAAGGTGGTGCAGTGGATACAGAACCGGGCCTGGAGCCCCAAAGACTCATCTTTGTGAATTCAAATCTGGTCTCAGACACTTCCTAGCTGTGTGACTCTGAGCAAGTCACTTAATCTTCTTTGCCTCAGTGTCCTCATTTGCAAAATGAGCTGGAAAAGGAAGTGGCAAACTACTCCTGTATTTTTGCCAAGAAAACCCCAAATGGAGCCAAAGAGTTGGACAGGACTGAAGAAAAAAGAGGCTGAATGTGGAGGAGAGGAAGGAGAACACATGGGGACATTAGGAATTCAGCCAAAGGATCCACCAACAAAGATTTCATGCACAGAAGTGAGAGTCCTCTTCCTTCCTTATGTAGCCAAAGTCAGTGGGAAACCCAGACATCTCCTGCTCTCCCTTAAGCCCATAGTCACTGATGTGCATCAATTCAGGCCTCATTGAGCTGCTAGACCATACAATGGAGACCTTGGAGTCTTGTAAAATGCAAATACCCGGAGATTTTAATGGCTCCAACTTGACATGTGCGTCAGTGGAAAGAAGACTAGACTAGGAGGAAGGGTCAGAGGGCAGCCGAGAGATTTGGGCTTCAGTCTGGGCCCTGCCCCTAAATGATATGTGACCCTGGGCATGTGTCACGAGCCTCTCTGAGCCTGTTTCCCCATCCACCTTCTCAACTAGGAGGTGGATTAGAGGATTTCAGGAATACCATCCAGTGCTAACATTATACGTTCTCTGTTCTAAAGTCCCTGCCAACTTTGGTGTTCTCGGTGTTCTGAAGTCTCTCCCAGATCTGACATTTCCCGTTCCCATCCAATGTGTGGATGACATCAAGCTAGGACAGCTAACAAACACATTGGATGACAGGCAGGATCTGAAGGGACTGAAGCTAATGAGGTGGAGATGGTTATATTGAGGGTTGAGGGAGACAAGGTCCAGGAACCCCAGAACTGGAGTTCCCAGATGGGGTCGTTGAGGGGGAGTGCCCCTCAAGGACCCAAGTACTGGAGAGGGTTGGGGCCATCTGGAATGAATTCACAATCTCAAGCATTCTTTAAGTCAGGGTGGCAAAAATTTATTACGCTTTACAGTGGGCAAGAGTTCTTAGGGAACCTGCAACCTTACATGGGTGCAGGAAAGTTTATATATGAGATTTGGGGGTAAAACATGTCAATTAGGTGTTTTGGGGTGGGATTAGGGAGTGGTTAAAGGGTGGTCAGTTCTTAAAGGAACATGCACTTTTTGTATCTACCGCGCAGGTATCTTACCCAGAGTTCACTGGGAAATAGCCCAAGGCTGGGCTACCTGAAGTTGTGGTTTTGACTGTGAAATTTCACTAAGTCAACTAACAGTCACTCAAGGCTGACTGGGAATATCCAGGTAGCTTCCATCAAATGTCTTGTTAGACAAGATGAATATAAGGGAGTATATATTTGACTATGTCTAGGATACATATCAGTAAGGTCAGTAAGTAGTAAATGTCATTATGTCCCAGTGCACATGTACACAGGGAGTTAAAACTAATAAATTCTATACGTGCAGCTGGCTGCAGTATCAGGAGGAGAGATAAGTGTTTTGCTAAGGCATGCTGCCCTTGAACTAAAGAGGAACTGCTAGGGTCAATGTTTTGAAGCTAGGGAGAAATGTGATTTTAGGACTGGATGTGATTTTGGAACTGGGGTCCAGGCACAGGCTAAGGAGAAATGTGATGTTAGAATTAGGGTCCAAGCACAAGCACCCAGGCACCCCATCATTTAGGGATAAATGTACAAGCCGTGCACTTGGCTACAACAAGCCAATGTGTAATAAGTGTGAGATCCAGGAGGGGGCGTGGTTAGAAAAAGATCTGGGGGTATTAGTGGTCTGAAAGCTCAATAGCTAGTGCCCTGGTCATGGTCTTGGGCTGCACTGAGGCTATAGCTTATTCTGGACTTTGGAAGATTACGGTCAGTTCTGGGCAACGAGATTTAAGAAGTGCATTGATAAGTTGGAGCCATCAGGGGAGGGCAAGCAAAGAGAGGAAGACCTTAGAGTCCATGATACTGGAAGATCTGTTGAAGAAGCCTGAAGAAGGTTTGAAGGGCAGCCTGTGGTGGAGGGATTAGGTGGGTTAAGGTTAGGGAGGGGCGGGGGGGGGGGGGAAGGAAGGCTAATTAGGGTTGATGTCAGGAAGAACTTCCTGAGGGGAACTGGCTCCCTGGAAGGGCGCTGGCTGGCAGACACTGGATGCCCACTTGTTGGGCAGATTCTAGTGGGGATTTCTTTGGTCTATGTGTTGGGCCCATGACTGCTGGGGTCCCTTCCACCTCCAGTTTTGATTCTAGGTTCTAAGGGCCTTTCCATTTCTAACAGCCTACAGTCTGCATCCTAGACTTCCTTCCATTTGGAAAATTTGATGCTCTGAGGCCCCTTCCAGCTCTACAATTCTATGTTCTGTCTTCTAAGTACCCTTCATATTCTAATATTCTGTGTTCTAAGGTCTCGCCCATCTCTGAAAACCTATGAAATCCTATGATCTCTATGTTCTAAGGACCCTTCAAGCACTAGCATTTTATTTTGAAGGTCCTTTCTAGCTTTGGCATTCTGTGTTCTAAATTCCCTTCTGGCTCTGGTATTTGATGATCTATGTATGTTCTAAGGTCCCTCTTGGCTCTGACATCTATGTTCCATATTCTAAGGTACATTTTCTATCTTTCCCATCTCTGACTTTCCATGTTCTGAGGTCCTTCCTAGCTGCAATGTTCTATGTTCTATGTCCTATGTCCTAAGTAAGGCCCTGTCCGGCTCAGACCTTCTCAGTTCTAAGGTCCCTTCCATCTCTGGCATCCTTTAGCTCTCTGATTTGAATTCTAACACCATGTTGCCACAGGGTTTGAATTCCACTTAGCAGGGGTATTTTTTAAAGGATGGATATCAGGGAGATGACAGGATGAAGGCTGAGGGAAGCAGATGCCCTGTAGTGGCAAGCACCACTCCACTTGCCTCAGGCCAGCTGCCCTGGGGAGGTGCCCAGGCTGGCCTATATTCTGCACAGACCCAGACCAGCCTTGTGTTGCATATATCAGCCAGCTAAGACAGGAGCCAATTCTGTTTTGGTTTCCAGGAAGTGCTGGGCCCTTAGGCTTAGATGAGATGTATGCAGCCTGGCACAATGCCAGCCAGGCTCTGGAGTCTGTGTGTGACCTTGGGCTTCAGGTTCCTCCACTCTAAAATGGGGGGTTGGCATGGATGCTTCCCAAGGGCTTGTCCAGCTTTCCATCTCCCGGTCCTATCATTAACATGCTGATGCTCCCATCTACCCAGTACCTTAATTGGGATTTAACCCTGAGGCTTCAGCCAGAGTGACTGTTCTTATGAGGGCAAAAACCTAGTGGGAGGTTGGTGGTAGGGAGAGGGGCAGGGCAAAGCAGAAGACAGTCTAATTGTGACTGGGTACTCATCAGGGAGTGGTAGCTTTTGGGCTGGTGAAGATGAGGTGGGGGGATAGTGGCCACAAGAGGGTGGAAAGATGCCCTGCTGGCCCAGGAAAGAAGCACCCTAGGGTAAAGCACCATTGATGCCATGCTAATTATGGCTCAGGGGAGGTCTTTGGGATGCCTGGAGTTCTGAGGAGAAGCTAGCAGCTCACTACAGACACCTGGGGGCCAGCCCTGTAGGCTCCCAAGATATAGGCTCCCAAGGTGGTATCTCCACCCCATACATGATGAATTTTTAGCCTACTGTGTAGATAGATTTTTACCCAGGATGCCAGATCTGGAAAGACCCTTGGAGACTACCCAATCCAACTCTGCCGTTGGACGCGTGAGGAGTTTGAGGCTCAGAGAGGACAAAGGCACTCGTTCCACACCACTGGGATGGAAAGGGGCAGAGCCAAGACCCAAACTCAGACACTCTAGCTTTCCACCTCATGGAGCCTGTTTCCCCCTAGAACACAAGAGGATGCAGGGTGTACCCCCTGCCCCTCCCCTGGTGCCCAGTCTATGCCACCAGGCTCTGGCTTGCCCTTCCAATCCCTACCTACCAGTGTTGGGGGGGGGGTCTCTTCACAGGTGGGGAAAGAAATCTAGTCACCTAGAGCTGCTATAGGTGCTGGCAGAACTAACTCCTGAGACCTGCCCTCTTAGAGAGAGGCAGTGTCATAGAAAGTGTGTTAGACTTGTGGTCCAAAAGACTTGGATTTCAATCCTGTCTCTGCCACTTAGGAGCCATGTGACCCTGGGCTTCAACTTCCTTATGTGGAAAATGAGGATGAGCAGACCCAGTTGTGGGGTCTGGATGAGATCCCATATTTAGAGTTGGAAGGGCCCAGAGTTGGCCTGTTATTCATCCCCCACTTACCATAGCTGAGGAAACAGGCCAAGAGGGAGTGAAGTCACCTGCCCACATTCACATAGGCCAGAAGGGGCCAAGCCAGGATCCCAATAATGTTTGTGGAGATACTGGCAAACCTGTAAGTGTTCTGAGACTGCCTGGCAACATTGTCAGGTCCAACTGGGCCTGAGCTGCCTGGATCCCCACTGACTTGTCACACACCCACACACCCACACACACACACACACACACACACACACACAGAGCCTCAGTAGGCCTGCACTTGTTGTCCTCTGTCACCAAGGGCAGAGGCCCCAGTGCCACCCCCTCCCACTCCCTGTCCACGAGATCAGAAGGCCATCTCTGAGCCAAGAGAGGTGCTGCCAGGTACTTGCCCAGTTCAATACCCAGTCCCTTCAGCGTATTAAATCAAAACCAAAATAATTTCCCGTTGATATGGAAACAAGTCAAATTATTTTAAGTAAAAAAAGCCAGTCCCTATTAAGTCTTGTTGCTATAGCAACAGGAATTATAAAAGTAACTTAACTAAGGAGGCTGCTTGGGGGTGAGATGGGGGGAGTGGAGGTTGACCCTAGCTTTGAGAGTCCGGAAACACAAGTTGAGCTCACATTTCCCCACCCCCATTTCTGCAAGCCAGAGTACAAGGCCCCTGGGGAGCAAGAGGTGGGTGAAGGGGGAGCCAGGGGTGGTCTGTGTCAGCTGCTAGGATGTCCTGCCCTCATCACTGCTGGAAGAGGCCTTAAGGGTTCTGCCTCATTTTTTTGGGTGGACCCCAGGCTCTTTGAGGCTCAGTACAGAGAAGGCCTGGGAGTAGGCTTGGGCCCACATGGAGGACCTCCTGGCCCTGTCTTTGACTCTGGCTCCTCTGCCCCATTCTTGCTATTTTAGGGAGCTAAAGGCAGGGCCAACTTCTGCCCCACTCCCCACCCCTACCCCCACAGGCTGAGAGGAGCACGGCTGGAAGAGGTTATCCAGGACCCAGAACCTTGAGCAGGAGCTGGGGGCACCATGAGGGCCAGAGGTGGGAGAACAAAGCTTGGCAAGTCTGAAGGCCATTCTTGGTGATTCTTCTTCCATGCTCACCCAAGTCCTCATGGACATGGGTCGGGGAATCACTACCTGGTGCTCTGGGTTTTTCTTTAAGCTCCTTGAAATCTGTTATCTCTTTTGTCCAAAACAAACAAAAAGAATCCCATGGCAACCAAGTGATATAAAATGAATGTACTGTTGGCGTTTATTCCTTTCCTTTCTATTACCAAGCTGTCCATCATCTTCCTTGCTGCCCTTAGCAGCAGGGGCAGCCTGGGATGGTAGGAGTCAGCCGGATATCTGGTCCTGGCTCATCCTTAACTGGGTCTTTGGAGAAGTTGCTTAAATGCTCTGAGCCTCAACTGCTTCATTTCTAGAAGGATAGTGGTGGAAGGACATCGATAAGCTAGACCAGGATCTGGAGGAGAGCAATCAGGATGGGGAAGGGCCTCAAGTCCAGATGCAAGGAAGGAGTGGCTGAAGGAACTTGGCAGGGACATGAGGAGTGTTTGACAGGAAGGAGCCATTAGATGTGTTCCCTTGAGCTCCAAGGGGCCAAAGCAAGGCAACGAGTGGGTGTTGCAAATGGCCAGTTTGGACTGGATGTCAAGAACAACATGTTAATGAGACTAGCAGTCCCAGAGTGGGGTGACCCTTCCCTTGCCTTGGAGGTCTCCAGGCACAGGGGTTGGATGGCATCTTGTCGGCTTCAGTAGAGCAAAGATCCGTTTGGCGAACTGGGTAGACTATGCCGTGCTAGGTCTGGGCAAGCAAACACAATGAATCTTCCCTAAACGAAGCACATGTATAAACATATACAAAAGAAATATGGAGAATACATACAAAGCAGAAATATACAAGGCACTCTGGGAGAGAGAGCACTGCCAGTTAGAAGGTGGTGCCTGAGCTGCATCTTACAGAAAGGGAGGGACTCTATAAGCCAGAAGTGAGGAGGCAGAGCATTCCAGGCAAAGATATGGAGACAGGACATGAATCAGAGTGTGAGGAGAGTAGCATCCCACAGAACTGGAAGGATAGGTTGGGGCCAGGTTGTGAAGGTCTTTAAAAGCTAAATAGAAGCATTTCTATTTTGTCCTAGAGGTAATAGGGAGCCACTGAAGTTTTTTAAGTCAGGGAGGGATCTCGTCAGATCTACACTTAAGGAAAACCACTCTGGCAGCAGTAGTGGACCAGAAGTAGGGACCAGAGTAGGGAGAAATATGAGAAGGGGAGAACACTCAGTAAGTTGTTGTAGCAATTGAGGGGAAAGGTGATAAGGGCCTGAACTAAGACCATAGCCAGGTGAGTGCAGAGAAGGGATGGGATGCAGATGTCGAGGAGCTAGAGACAGCAAGACTTGGCAAGTGATTGGCTCTGTGGGATGAGGGAGAGTGAGGAGTCCAGGACAATGCCAAGGTTACAGATCTCGGAGACTGGTAGGATGGTTGTGCTTTCAATATAAATCAGCAAGTTGAGAAGAGGGGTGGTTCTGCTGAGGAGAAATGAGAAGTTCTGCTCTGTACGGGCTGAATCTGAGATGTCTCCAGGACGGTCAATTTGAAATGTCCAATGGGCAGCTGGCGATGCAGGATCAAAGCTGTGGGTAGACATCTAGATCTGGGGGTCATCTGCAGTTAGACCCATGGGAGCCAAGGAGGTCACTGTGTGAAGTAGTGTAGAGGAAGAAGAGCAGAGGGCCTGGGACAGAGCCCTGAGAGAAACCTACAGTTAGAGGGTGTGATCTGGAGGAGGAGCCAGCAAAGGAGTCTGAGAGGGAGTAGTCAGAGAGGGAGGAGGAGGGTGACCCACAGTGGCCAAGGCTGCTGAGAGGGAGGTCAAGAATGAGGACTGAGAAAAGACCCTTGGACTTGACAATTAAGAGGTAATTTGGGAGAGAACAGTTTCAGATCCCAGTGATAAGCTTGAAAACCAGATTGTAGAGTGTTGGGGAGTGAGAGAAGAGGAAGCAGAGGCAATGAGTGTTGACAGTTTTTTCTAAAAGTTTGTCCAAGAAAGGGAGGTGAGAACTTGCCTTCTTTTTGATCCTTCTGCAGCCTCTGACCATGCTGAGTACCCTCCCCTCCTTGATACCCTCTCCTCTCTAGGTTTTCAGGGCCAGCCCTTCCTGGTTCTCCTCCTCCCTCTCAGACTGTTCCTTCTCAGGCTTCTTTGGTCATGCCCAGGGTATATGGGTGTCCTTCTGGGCTCCATCCTGGGCCCTCCTGGCTCCCCTCCTCCCCCTCTGGCTGCCCCATCTCTGGCTGCTTTGCTGGCTGCTCCTCCAAGTCAGCCCCTCTAACCATAGGGATCCCCTGGGCTCCATCCTGGACCCTCCTGGCTCCCCTCCTCCCTATCTGGCTGCCCCTTTTCTGGCTCCTTTGCTGGCTCCTCCTCCAGATCTCATCCTCTAACCATAGGGGTCCCCCTGGGCTCCATCCTGGGCCCTCTGCTCTTCCCCCTCTACCCTACTCACATGGGGACCTCCTCAGCTCCCCTGGATTGAATGACCATCTATCTCTATGCTGGGGATTCTCCAATCTCCCTTTCCTGCCCCAGCCTCTCTGCTGACCTCCAGTCTCGCATCTCCATCCGCCTCTCACACATCTCGAACTGGATGTCTGGTAGGTGTCTGAAACTCCATGACTGTCAGGGGCAACTTCCTCCCAATCCCTCAGGCTTACAACCTAAGTGTCGCATTCACCTTATTGCTCTCATCCCACCCACCCCTTCAAATAGGTCATCATTGCCTGTTGATTCTACCTTCCCAACGTCTCTCCAATCTGCTGCCTTCTCTGACCCTGCCCCAACCTTGGTGCAGGCCCTCATCCCCTTATACCTGGACCATGGCAGTAGCTGCTGGGGGGAGGGTGTATGGGGCAGGGTCTGCCAGCCTCAGGCCTTTATCTATTCAGCCACCAATGGGATTTCCTCAAATTCAGGGCTGATGACGTGATTCCCCATCACAGTGTCACTGGCCAGCTTCAGGCACTTCCTAGCTGTGTCACTTAACCTCTATTTGCCTCTGGCACACAGTAGGTAGCATATAAATGCTTATTCCCTTTCGCTTACTGCTTCCTAGTCAGTAATCTTCAGTGGCTCCCTATCACCTCAGGGATCAAGAAGATGGCTTTAGTGGTGTTCTGGCTCCTCCTGCCTTCCCACCTGATTCATCTTCTTCTCTTCCCTCCAGTGACCTTCAAGTCTCTGACCAAATCCCCTTCTCAAGGAAGCCTTCTCCACCCCCTCTTCATCCCATCCCATTGATGCTGTATGTAACCTGTTCGAACCTATTTGTTTGGGATTTGGCTCTCCCATTAGACTGTAAGTTCCTTGAATGCAAGGCCCATCTTTTGCCACTCTGTGGAGCCCCAGTGCTTAGCACAGTGCCTGGCACATTTAATAAAGGCTTACTGGCTGACTGAAAAGCAAACATTTATTAAGTGTGTATCGTTTCCCAGGATTGGTGCTGAGCCCCAGGGATACAAAGAAAAGTAGTAGTAGTCTCTGTCCTCGAGAGTTTATGGCTCCTGCTAGCCCAGCTCTTGGGGCTTGTGTTCAAATGCAAATCCAGGTTCTGGAGGCGGCACCAAGTACTAGGCCTGGAGACAGGAAGACCTGAATTCAAACTCCCCCTGGCTGTGTGACCCTGGACAAGTCACTTAACCCCTGCCTGCCTCAGTTTCCTCATCTGTAAAATGAGGATAATAATAGCACCTACTTCCCAGGGTTGTTGTGAGGATCCAATGAGATAAATTTGTAAAGTGCTTAGCCTGGTGCCCGGTGCCCGGTGGATTCTATAGCAATGCTCATTCCCTTCCCCCCTCCCCTTCCGGGATCCCTTTCAGCTCAGAAGCTATTCTAAAGACCCTTACAGGCCTATGTTCTAAGGGGCCTGCCACATCTGTTTTAAGGTGCCTTCTGTCTCTGACATTCCATGGGCCTGAGTAATACTTCGAAGACTACAGGGCCTGTCCTTATTCCAAAACAGCCCCTTTCCTCCCTGAGCAAGCTGGACAGTCTCACTGGTGAGCTGGTCTGGAAATGTGAGCAGGAGGTCTGCCTGTTGCTTCCTCTCTCGCTGGATTTCCAGGAAGCTTGGGCTCAGAAAACGAGCTGAGTTCAGCTCAGTTTTTAAACAACCTTCCTGTGTCTAGACTATCCCTGGAAGTGGCTCTCTTTGGAAGCCTTCTCTGCTTCCCTCTGTCTAGGATACCGTGAAAGTGTGCATTTGTCTCTGGGGCAGTGAATTGTATAACCCCCTGAGGTCCAATTAGCTGATGATGCTGAGGAAGTGAAGTGTCCAGCCTTAATTACGAAGCAGATCAGGCTTCCTGACCACCCAAGACTGCTCGACTCACTTCTCGGGCCTTTCCATGTTTGCAGTGTTTGACATCCAGACCGGTTAGAAGGAGCCAGCAGGCTTGCTGCTTATCCCAGCAAGCCAAGGGTGGCTTAAAGGAGGTTCCTTAGGAAGAAGTCAGGCTATTTGAAGGGTCCTCCCAGCTTTGACATTCCCCAGGCCTTTCTGTGACACATTCTGTATTCCCTGTTCTAAGGACCCTTCCCTCTCTGATAGTCTTTATTCTCTGTTTTGAGGCTTCTTCCAGCTCGAAAATTCTCTGTTCTAAGTAGCTTTTCTAGCTCTGACATCCTACGTCCTATGCCTAGAACCCAGTCAGAAGTCTTGCCTCTCTCATTAAGTGTGAGGCCCTGGCAAAGTCACTTAAACTTTCTGAGCCTCAGACAGGGCTGTGCTGGAGGCCTTGCAGACTATTCAAAATGTGATTCAGTCCCCAACCTCACATGCTCTCTATTGCTAGACGTTTCAGAGATACCGAAGGCCAATCAAAGCATTTAAGACATGATATAAATGACAAGGAAAAGAATCTTCTATACCTCCAAGGGAATGAAAGTTGAATTCTCCTCCAGTCCTTCTACACATAATCCTGCCCAACATAATTGGCAACGGTACACTTAGTCTGAGAGATGGACTTTTAGAAATGGTTGGGTCTTCTCGGGGTCTTTCTCGGGAGTCCTTATGGGCAGGCTGAAGAGTAGCTGACAGCTTTCTCTCTGTGTGTCTCTGTCTCTGTCTATCTCTTCCTCTGTGTGTGTGTCTCTGTCTCTCTGTGTCTGTGTCTCTGTCTGTCTCTCTGTCTCTCTGTGTGTCTGTCTCACTATGTCTCTGTCACTTTGTGTGTTTCTGTCTCTCTGTCTTTGTCTCTGCCTCTCTGTGTGTGTCTCTGTTTGTCTCTGTCTGTATGTGTCTCTCTCTGTTTGTCTGTGTCTCTTTCTCTCTCTCTGTCTCTGTCTGTCTGTGTCTCTTTCTCTCTCCATCTCTCTGTGTGTGTCTCTCCCTCTCTCTGTTTCTATCTGTGTCTCTGTGTGTGTCTGTCTATGTCTCTTTCTCCATCTCTCTGTGTCTCTGTCTCTCTCTGTCTCTATGTGTCTGTCTCTGTGTCTCTGTTTCTCCGTCTCTCTCTCTCTCTCTGTGTGTCTTCTCTCCCCTTCCTCTGTCTGTCTCTGTCTCTTTCTCTCTCTCTGTCTCTGTCTGGGTCTCTGTCTGTGTCTCTTCTCTCTCCATCTCTCTGTGTGTCTCTGTCTCTGTGTGTTTCTGTCTCTCTGTCTTTGTCTCTGCCTCTGTGTGTGTGTCTCTGTCTCTCTCTGTCTCTCTCTGTCTCTGTGTGTGTCTCTATCTGTCTGTGTCTCTTTCTCTCTCCATCTCTCTGTGTGTATCTCTCTTTCTCTGTCTCTCTATCTGTGTCTGTTTGTCTGTCTCTCTCTGTCTCTGTGTCTGTCTGTCTGTGTCTCTTTCTCTGTCTCCCTGTGTCTCTGTCTCTCTTTCTCTGTTTCTCTGTGTCTCTGTTTCTGTGTCTCTCCCTCTCTCTGTCTCTTTCCCTCCTCTCTTTCTCTGTCTGTCTCTGTCTCTTTCTCTCTCTCTGTCTCTGTGTGTGTCTCTGTCTGTCTGTGTCTCTTTCTCCATCTCTCTGTGTGTCTCTCTGTGTGTCTCTGTCTCTCTGTGTGTTTCTGTCTCTCTGTCTTTGTCTCTGTCTCTGTGTGTGTGTCTCTGTGTCTCTTTCTCTCTCTGTGTGTCTGTCTGTGTATCTTTCTCTCTGTGTCTCTCTGTGTATCTGTGTGTCTCTGTCTCTCTGTTTGTCTCTCTCTCTCTCTCTTTGTATGTGTGTGTCTCTCTGTCTCTGTTTCTCTGTCTCTTTCTGTCTTCCCCCACCATCTCTCTCTTTCTCTGTCTGTCTGTCTGTCTCTGTGTGTTTCTGTCTGTCTCTCCCTAACCAGAGCCCCACGCCTTGATTCATTCCTACCCTCTTGCCCCCACTGCCTTTGCAGACCTGTTCTTTTTACCTTCTGCCTTCTAGACCCCCCTCACCTGGTGTCACCCCCTGATAGGCCTCCCAAACAGCCCAGGTACTGTTGGAAATGGAGTCCTCCGCAGATGTTCTTTCTATGTACAAAGAGGGGTAACAGTGCCTACGCAACAACCTCCCACAACTTTTCCGAGGGAAGCACTTTCTGAGCCCCAAAGGCACTAGAGAGCGTCTGCCAACGTCATCAGGCTGCAGGTGTCTCCCCAGACCCACAGTGCGTTACTCAGCATTGTAGATGAGGAACTAAGGGGGCCTCAGAAGCCACTTTGACCAGTGCCTTCATCTGACAGAGATGGAAGATGAGGACTGGAGAGGGGAAGGGACTTAGTCAATGTCTACGGATGGATATGAACCCAGGTTCCCTGGGACTCTTTTCTGCCCTCTGCCTTGATGAAGAAGAGGTGGCCATTGGAAAAGCTCAGTTTTGTTTCTTTTTTAATGAGGTTTTTAGACCTACCGCTGCTGTCACCAAATGGCTCTTTGAGTGAGTTGCCAGAGCTTGCAGTGTGGCTGACAGGTGGGCAGATCGAAAGGCAGTGGCACTTGGCATTTCGTCCAAATGTCAACGCTTCCCTTGTCCTGGGCTGTCCCAGTTGGAGACTGGCCATTTCGGCCACTTTGGCCAAGCAGTGGGAGTAGTGCCAACTATCATCAGCTTGGGCATAAAGCTCTGAGCCAGTGATGAGAGCCTCAGTGAAGAGAGTGGCCATAGACAAACAAGCAAATGGACCAACTGGGACTTGGAGCAGACCAGCTAGAGAAAGCACCCGCTGCTTGGAGAGGAAAGAGCAGTGTCTACTTGAGGAGAGGCTCTCAGGATGGCAGAACTGGAAGGGCTTTCAAAGGCCACTGTTTCCACAATCCGGCTAGCAGCTTCTGTGGGGGTGAAAGATCCACCCACAGCCAGTACCCAGAAAGCTGCCGACAGCACAGGTTCTTTTGATCTGC
>CM053628.1:1758952-1769511 GCA_028646595.1 Phalanger gymnotis | reverse complement strand
TCCCTCCTCCACACGTCTCAGGCCCCTCCTCTCCCACCTCAACCTCCCTGTGCCCAGGGCTCCCCTGTGGAAAATGTGGGGCTGGCTCATCTCTCCTGCCACACAGACCCCACTCTTTGCTGTCCTTGCCTCCTCCTCCCCTTCCCTGCAGGGCAGTTCCCTGTGGCCCTGGCCACATTGAGCTCAACCCCTGTGCTTGGCTGGCATCTGCTACTGCTGCCTTGAAGAAGCTGGCATCACCCCGGGTGCCCCACTGGCCAAGGTGGAACAGCTGAGCGCACAGGGATTGCCACATTGCCAAGGACCCAGCTCGCCCTCGGCTTTGGGGTGTGTGTAGGGGAGACTAAGTAATGTGGTCTCGCTGTCAGCTGCCAGCCACTGTGGACACAGCTGGCCTTCACCTCTCTGCTGCCGCCCCCTCTCCTCCCTGCTCTTCCCAGGGCCTGGAAAAGCTGGCTGGGCACACGCTGATGGCACCAAGCCTCTGGGAGAGTTGCCTACTGCCAGTAGTGGCCCTGGAGAAGCAAGGTGGAGTGCAGCCCTCCATCTCCAAGAACATGAGGTAGGGAGAGCAAGCGCTGGGCTGTAGCAGGGCATCACGATGCCCAGTGGGCTGAAACATGACCTCAGGCATCTCAGTGTGGCCACTGTGAGCAAGTGAGCTCTAGCTGCCCAGCTGCCTGTGGCCTCGGGGTCTCTCTCAGTGAAGTCCGCTATCAGCCAGATGTGCTCAGAGCCACAACTCGGTGGCTTTAGAAGGCTGCAGTAAATCACTCTGGCCACTAGGGAACCATTCCTTGCTCTAACCAAACCGTGGGACTGGGACAACCAGCCCTCTGAGTTCTGCCCCCAGCTCTCCCAGGGAAGGTCGGGGGCTGAGAAGATGAGAGCACAGTGCTATCCCATTCTGTGGCATCCAAGTGTGTCACTTCCATTTGAGGTGGCAGCAGCTGGTGCCGCGCTCACAGCCCACAGCTGATCACCCCTGAGACACTGGGTTAGATCTTGGAAGGGTGAGGGGGCAGAGAATGGGGCATTGCTTAGTGCTCCTTGAAAACCTGCAGAGAGTCTACCCAAGATACTGGGCATGTCTCTTAATCTTCTGGGTACCAGTGCAGTGCTTGGGCTGGGCCATCCTGCCAGCCATCCCAAACTTCCATCTCAGCAAGCCTGGGCCACCTCCTTTTCCAGTCATACATTCCTTGGATGGAGTCATTACTGCTAAGATGTGCAGGAAATGTCAGTTGAATGAATGACTAAACAAATGACTATAATACACTATTTGATCCCAATTTTCCAACTGAGGACAAGTGCTAGGCACAGTGAGCTAATGTGTTGATGCAGCATCCCCTGACACCATTAGGATGGCAGATCACCTTGCAAGTCCAGGTGCCTGCTTATCTCAAAGAGTATCTGAGCTGGGAGGAACCTCAGCAATCACTTAATGCAGCCCATACCTGAGCTTCCCCAACATCCCCGACCAGTGTTTGGCCAGCTTCTACTTGGAGACCTCCAGTGAAGGGGGAATTAGGGTTCCCATGTGGAGGCCACAGTTTAGGAACAGTATTGACAAGTTAAAAAACATGTAGGCTGGTGAAGGGCCCAATGGAAAGAATTGAGATTGTCTAAGTTGGAGGAGAGAAGACTTAGGGGAGACATGCAAGCCCTCGTCAAGCACTCGAACGATGGTTACACAAAAGAGGAATTTGACCCAAATGGCATATTTAGGCTTGATGTCAATACCGAGTCCCTGGCAATGGGAGCTGTTCAAGGTGCCCATTAAGGAAAGGCCAAACGCTACGCCAAGGAGTCAGACCAGATGGCCCCTGAGGTGCCTTCCGCCTCTGAGATTCAGGGAAATCTGATTAATAGGAGAAGATGGAAGAGGCTGGAAGAGGTCCAAAGCGGTCAGTAATTGGATTTTGCTTAAGACCCTCTCCCAGACCACAGTTGGGGGTGGCTTCTGTTTGCCTTGGGACTCTGACAGGAAGCTGACTGTTGTGGATCAGAGGCAGCTGAGTGGGCTAGCTTCAACTGCAAAGAAAAGGCAAGAAGACTGCTAGGAAGAAAGTCTCAGCCCCCTCCCCCCCATCAATCGTGCCCAGAGTGCAGAGAATGGGTATGGCAAACAGCCCTTTCACCAAGTGAGCTACTAACAAGGGTGCCTGAAGACTCCAGAAAGCATACAGAGCTGTAGGATGTCAGCTATGTTCTGCTACTGCTGAGAAGATATGAGGGCTGCTCATCAGGGAGCATGCAATGTTCCTTGAAAGAATGGAAGAAATGTTTCAAAGAAAAGCTAAGAAAGAACAGAATTCAAAGAACCTGCTAACCAGGAGGTAACAGGGGAAAAGAAAAGCTATAGGACACCCATACAGGATGCTTAAGCATCTCCCTGGGGAGGCAGAAACTGGGCCCTCAAGCCCCAAGATGTAATGACGTGGGGCCACAAGAGCCCAATCAGGCATGGATGGAGGCAGCCAAGACTAGGTGTGCTGGCTGCTGATGCAGTATTAAGACAGCCAGATGCTGCCAACTCCAACACCAACTGCCAACAAAGGCATATATTATGGGATGTGACCAAGAGCCTCTCCAGTTTGGGTGATCCCAGTGGCTACTGGCTACTTCCAGTGATTCACACAAGTACCAATGACTCTCTATCAGAAGGAGCTCAGGAAGCATGGCTGGGGATTATGAGAATGAGCATTTGCTTCTGTTTTCTCCATCAAGGACAACAACCTCTGGACAGGAAAAGACAGAACAGGAACAGTGACTCTAGATATGAAACTCAAGGTCAGTAAGAGGATACCAAGGGGAGCACCTGGAGGAGTAAGTCACCAAGGCTGGCTGAATCCATCCATCCCAGGGGATGTAATGGCTGAGGAGTGACCAGTAAGCTCTGGAAGATCTTGGAGAACAAGAGAGTTGCCACAGAACCGGGACAAGGGCAGGCAGAGACTGCGAGTCAAGTCAACTAGCGTTCATTAAAGCACCTACTATGTACCAAGCACTGTGCTAAGTGCTAGGGACACAAAGAAAGCCAAAAGATGGTCCCGCTCTTGAGGAGCTCACAATCTAATGGGGGAGAGAATATGCAAACAAGTATGCAGAAACAAGCTTCAGAAAGAGAAAATGAAATCTCAGAGGGAAGGCACTAAGGCACTAACGAGGATTGGGAAAGGCTTCTTGCAGAAGGTGGGACTTTAGCTGAGAGCTGCAGGAAGCTGGAGGTGGAGATGAGAAGGGAGAGCCTTCCAGGCATGGGGACAGTCCAGGAAAATACCTGGAGGTAGGAGATGGTGTGGCTTGTGTGAGGACAAGCTAAGAAGCCAGGGGAGTATATGGGGGTGAGTCAGGTGTAAGAAGGCCAGAAAGGTAGGAAGGGGCCAGGTTACAGAGGTTTCGATTGTGGAGGTAACAGAAAGCTACCAAGAGTGAGGAGATGAAGATACCTAGGTTGTGAGCCTGGAAGGCTGGGAGGCTGGGGATGCTCTCCCCACTAACGGGTGAGTTAGGAAGAGGAGCAAGCTGGAGGGAGGAAAGATAACAAGGGCGGTTTGGGGTCTGTTGAGTTCAAGATGTCTGTCTGAGACATCGGCAAGGCAGCTGGAGACGGGAGACTGGAGCTCGGGAGAGAGGAAAGGCCAGGACAAGGAGATCTGGGGATCATCTGCATGAGGATTCTAATTCAAACCTTGGGAGATGAGGAGATCACCAGGTGAAATAATATAGAGATGGATGAGAGAAGAGGAGAGGGGAGGGGAAGGGGATGGAGTTCAAGGTCAACAATTTGTAACCAAAAGAGCTACCACGATCTTAGGTTGTGTTGATAGAGGTATAGCGTCCAGGTCACGTTCAGAGGGCTTTGACATTTACGGAAAGACATTAACAAGATGACCAAGATGTGAAGAGACGAGATGATGTCATGTGAGGACTGGTTGAATAAATGAGAGGTTGGTTATTGAATCCAAGGAAGAGAAGACAACTGTTGTAAATTAGACCCCAAACTGAGCTGCTTCTGGAGGAAAGCGATTTCCCTAAGGGACGATAAGAATGGGCTAGCCATCAGTAAGGTCCACCTTTGCTGGGTAGGGATGGACCTGCCCTGCCATCCTTCACTTCATTTCTGTGAGACAGCTGGCCAGACAGAGGAAACGGCCAATGGCCATGGATATGGGGAGCTGGCCCATGGCCTCGGGCTTGGCCTCGGAGTTGCTAACTTCCTATCCCAGCCATCTGTACTCTCTGGGTGGACACAGTTTCGAAGGCCAACTAGGACCCACTGTGAAAGATGCACCTCGGCTGGAAAACCCTGGGTTCCTGTGCTTTGCCAGAGCTGAGGTTTTCACTTCAGTGAAAGCAGGAAGCTCCCTCCCTCACTGTATGCTTGTCGCCATCAGCGGCCAGGAGCTGCCACAGTTGCTGTGGGAACCTAAGCTTGGAGTTTTCTGAATCTCCTCCATTTGTCTGCCATTCAGCTTGCAGGGACATTCTCTGCATGGCAAGAATTTTTATTTACCTGAATTGAAAATGCAGCTGGATAAGAGAGCTCAGAAAGCTATGTCTGCAGCTTCAGAGTGACAGCTGGAAATGTCACCGGCAACGTGATCTGAGTTCCCTATTAGGGCCTCACAGTCCTTGCTGGCTGGGGACCACAGAGCAGCCCGAACACCCCTACCCTGCTATCTGTTCCATTTGGGGGGAGCAGCACTCTCCCTTCTCACATCCTGACTGCAAACAGGGAAGGAAACGTGTTGTTAAAATAAAAGCCAAAAAACAAACCAGAGCATTGGAAGCTCTGTAAATTTAGGCTGGAGGCATCCTTGGTCAAAGCTGGGAGATCAAAAAGCTGGATTGGATGCTCGGCTCTGTTGGGGAACAGGCCCAGCTAGCCCCGCATGAACGGGGAGCTCATCTGCCTAGGGGACCGCCCAGGCCAAGACCTTGTTCTGTTCTTTCTCAATATGGTCCATTTTCAAATGCAGGTTTAGGTTGGGCTTGGAGATCCAGCTCTATTTCACATCTGCCCTGCAGGGTGGCGAGAACCCCCTAGTGGGGGATTCAGGTACAGGCTGGGCTCTATCTCATTTAGGAGGAGAGGGTTGGCCTAAACTGGGCCTTCTAGCTCAAAAGCCTATGAAACCTATGAGGGTCTCTGAAGTGCCTTCCAACTTTGAGTCATTCATTCATTCATTCATCCATCCAAAGATTTATTAAGTGTCCATGAACAATGTACTCTGTTCAGCCATACCCATCCTGCTGGTACCGTGTTTGATCTGAAAGGGACCTTAGAACAAGACCATAGTATGGTAGAGCTGAGAGGAGCTTTAGAACTTAGAATTTCACCACTGGAAAGAGGGGCCCTTAGAACCTGGAATGCCAGAGCTTGGAGGGACATCAGTACAGAGAATGTTAGAGCTAAGAGGGACCTTAGAACAGTCCAATGTCCTCATTTTATAGATGAGGAAATTGAAGGCTAGAGAGAGGAAGCGACTGGTTTAAGACCAAACATCGAGCAAGACTCCTGACCTAGGAGGACAGGGTTGAGTGAAGCCAATGAGAGATGGACTAGAAGTCGGTTTCAGGAAGCCAGCGTGGTCCTTAGTATGCTGAGATGCTGTAGTGAGAGACGACATAGAGTGTTTCATACTTAGAAAGCTTCCACAGAATCAGATTTGAGAGCAAGCAGAGGCCTTTGGTGGTCGTTAGGCTGACCCATGCACCAAAGTAATCCCCATTACCACATACCTGACAAATGGTAAGCTGGTCTCTCGGTGAAGGAGGATCCTACCTCCTCCCAAAGCAGCCCAGTCTACTTGGAGATGGCTCTTCTTAGCAGGAAGTTTGGGCCTCTCTGCAGCTGCCTCATCCCCCACTCTCTGCTCCTGCCTCTGGGGCCATGCAGAACAAATGAATTCCCTCCTCCCTAGCACAGCTCTTCAGATACCTGAAGCCAGTGCTCACATTCCCCCCAAGCCTTCTGTTCTTCAGGCTGGACATGCTCATTTCCCAAACAATCTTCACACAGACTTGGATTCTAGGCCTTTTACCTGCTCATCCTCCTCTGGACACTCATGCTTATCAACAGCCTTCTTAAGTGATGGTACTGAGAACTCTGGGCAGAGCAGAGTGGGACAAGGACCTCCCTGCCCTCCTAATGCGGCCAACATCCCATTAACTCTCTGGATTGCCACCTCCCACTTCTGACTCAGAATGAATTCACAGTCTACTAAAACCTCAAAGTCTTTTCCAGAACAAGTGCCGTCTAACTATACCTCCCCCGTCTTGTGCTTGTGAAATCAATCTTTTGTGCCCAAATACAAGACCTTCCACTTGTCCTGACTGGGTTTCATCTCACTAGAGCCAGGCCTATGCTTGAGCCTGGCGTGAGCCTTTCACATCCTAACTATCACCCAGTACGTGAGCTAATGGCCCTAGCGTGCTGCCTACACAACTCTGCCGACCATGCCATTGGTCTTCTTAGCCGAGTCGCTGATGAACATGCTAAAAAGCACATGGTCAAGCATAGACCTAGAGGAGAGGTATCCTCTATTGGAGATTCCCCACCATGTTAACATGGAGCTATTGCTGGCCAACTCCTCTTTGAGGCCAGTCACCCAGCCACTTCCGAATCCAGCTGACTCTATTATGGTCTGATCCATGAGAGACTTTAGAAGAAACTTGGCTAAAATCAATATTCCCATCAGGTCCCCATTTAGTAACCCTATCCCCCAAAAGGAAGTAAGGCAAGTCTGGAATGGCTTGGTCTAGAGGAAGCCAGGCTGGCCCTTGATCGTCACAGCTTCTAGAGTTTTCACAACCCTCTTTTAATGGTCCGCTCTAGACTTTTCTCGGCAATTGAAGCCAAACTCCTTGGCTTGATAACTCTTGCATTTTTTTGAACATCTGGACAGCCACCTTTCACTAGTCTTGTGATTCCCTTCCATTTTCCACGATGTTTCAAATAGCATTGGTAATGGCTCTGCAATCCCATCTACCCATTCTTTCAGGTCCTGAGGATGGAAGTCATCTAGGCCAAGTACCTTGAGGTGATCAAGGGGAGCTCTGTGCTCTCACTATCTCCCTAACAAGCTTGGATAGCAGTTTTCCATAAGCCACTTGTGTTCTGTCATTTTGTTTTGTTTTGTTTTTTGGAGTAGGAAGGCAAGGCAATTGGGGTTAAGTGACTTGCCCAAGGTCACACGGCTAGTAAGTATCAAGTGTCTGAGGCTGGATTTGAACTCAGGTCCTCCTGACTCCATGGCTGGTGCTCTATCCACTGTGCCACCCAGCTGTCCCTGTGTTCTGTCACCTCAAGGATAAGGCTCATCCTCCTTGGCAGAGGAAAGGGTGAACAATAGAGACTGGACCTGTGAAGAAAACTCGCTCTACCAGCTCAGCATGGCTCCTTCTCCACAACTTAGAATCTCAGGAAGCTGCTAAGACCTCTGAGAGGTTATATGACTTGCTCAACATGTACCCGAAGTCGAATTTGAACCCAGTTTTCGCTGGCTCCAAGGTTGGCTCTTGATCCACTGTGACACGAAAAAACTGAAGGAAAAGAAGGATTGAGCAGCTCTACCTTCTCTCTGCTGTCAACTCCCATCATGCCATCTGCTCCAAGCAAAGATCCTAGCCCTTCTTTAAAAAGCCTCCCCCACCCCAATACAGCTAAAAAAAACCCAACCTTTTTGTGGTCTTTACTTTCCTTCATCAGCCTCCTCTCATGCTGAATTTTGATCAGCTTTAGCCCTACTGTAGCTCCTAATTCCCAAACTCCAGCCATCTCTATGCCCCCAATGTAGCAAGAATACAGGTGTGAGCCGCTGTGCTCAGCTGTACATTTCTTTAAAAAAATCTGAGTTGGTTGGTGAGTTCCCTGTACATCCACATTAGTCTTTTCAGACATCCCTGAGAGGTCAGCACTGGACACAGGAAGAATCATTTTCTCATTGCTATTTTCCAGGCAGGCACTGAGGCTAAAGAGAGATGGAAATGCCTTGTGGAAGGGTCCCCACCCAATTGGAGCCAGCCAGGCTCATCTGATGTCAGCTCCCAGGAATTCCATTAGATTCAGGCAATTTCATTCTTCACCAATTTCTGCCCCTGGTATTGTTCACCATTTCCCTTCCTTGGTTTGGTCTGCATTGTTCCCAGAGTTTAAACAAGGGCTCAAAAGCAGAGGCTGAACTAGCAGGAAATCTTCCAGGGCTGGGAAAGGCAGGTTTGATTTGGGGGCTCGATAAATGCTTGTTGGCTGCTGAAAACAGAAATCAAGTTGTCTTTTCCTTCTGGAGGAAGAAAAGTGTTTCTCAGCCTTGGCAGCATTTCTCAACAGGCCTAGATTTGAGAGAGGAATCTTTTCTTCTTCTTCTTCTTCTTCTTTTCCTTCTTCTTCTTCTTTTCCTTCTTCTTCTTCTTCTTCTTCTTCTTCTTCTTCTTCTTCTTCTGCTGCTGCTGCTGCTGCTGCTGCTGCTACTGCTCTGCCCAGGCAGTAATTAGAGATAGAGGGAGCTCCCAGGGGGATGCCACAGCTCTGAAGGACACTAGCCTTTCTCCCCCTCAAAGGTACCTGCAGCCAGTATCCTGTGACTGGCCTCCCATTTCTGACCTGGCCTCCTTTTCTCTCCTCTTTGGTCACTTCTTTTCCCTTACCTCACATCCACATTCTTAAGATAACCCAGGAAATCAATCTGAGAAAGTGCCAAGTCCAGATTGTAGCCACATACTGGTCACCAAAGGGAGTGGGGGAAGTAGGAACAGAATGCCATTGCTGACCACCTTCTACCTTCCACAAAGCTGAAAATATCCAGTGATGTCAGAAGAGGAAGCAGGATAAGGAGGGGAGATCCTAAGCTCAGTGTAGGCCAGGGCAGCTTCAGAACGTTCATGGCTTCCCCCTTCTCTGCCCACCTTTCAGGGTCCTCATCAATGGCCACCTCGTCCATGAAGATTCCCAGCCAACCCCACCTTCCTTCTTAGCCCTTCATTGGCATAGTGTGAATCTGAGAGTAAGTTTCTATAGGACAGAGCCCAGGGGCATTCACCGAACCGCTAAGTACAAGCCCTAGTGCTGGCCCTGGGGAGAGGAATGCAGACGTGAGGAAGACACTGGACTGAAAGGAAGGATGAGGAGAGGCATGGAGGTCACAAGTACAGGTGTGGAGTCAGGGCAAACCTGATAAGGAACAGCTTGGCTGGAATGGAGCATCTCTGTGAAGAAGGAATGTTAGAAAAGACTGGATCATCTGACAGGGGAGGAGACTGAGGTCCTGAAAAAAAATCACATGACTTTCCCAAGGTGCCACAGAACTAGAGCTGGCACTTGGGAACAAGGAGATTTTAGTGTCCAGGTGATGAGGGAGGAAGGATTGTTGAGGTTTCCCGGCAGGCTTTGCCCTTGCCCTTTTCTCCTTCTCTACTCTGCCCCCTCCCCTTAGCGAGCCTCTCGGCTCTTCTAGCTTCTGTGATCTCTCTGCAAACGACTCCCAGATACCTCTATCCGACCCTAACTTTTCTCCTGAGCTCTGCTCTCACATCCCCAACTGCCTCTTAGACACCTCAAACTGGATGTCCCTTAGACACCTTGAACTCAGCATGTTGTAAACAGAGCTTATTTCCACAGCCCCTCAAACACGGCAGACCCAAGCCACCCCTCCTCCACCTGGGGACATCTCTGTGTTTGTTGATGGCACTAGCCCAGAATTACAACTTCAGAGTCAGCCATGATGGCTTCTTTCCTCTCCCTTGCCTCCCATGGCCATCAGTTGTCCTATCTTGTCATGTGGATCCTTCCTCTACAACAGCACTGGCATCTTTCCCCTTCTCTCCACTCACACAGGCTCCATTCTGAATCAGGTCCTTGTCCCCCCTCATGTTGACTGTTGTAATTGCCTTCTTTTTTTAAAAATTAATTTTTTTGGAGTCAGCAAAATTCTGCCTTCTCTCCTTCCAAGCCCATTAGAGAATCGCCCCCTCCAAAACCCATTATAAATATGTAGAATCAAGCAAAACAACTTTCTCCATTGACCATATCCTGAAAACTATTTGTCTCATTCTGCACTGAGTCCTCCACCTGGGGAGTGGTGTGTGGGGGGGAGCAGGTTTCATTCTCAATCTCTGGAATCTTGGCTGTCACTATACTGATCAGAGTTCCTAATTCTTTATTTGTCTTTATGATATTGCTGTGCACAATGTTCTCCTGGTTCTGCTCACTTAACTTTGTATCAGTTTATATATGTCTTTCCAAGTTTTTCTGAAACCATCCTGCTCCTCACTTCTTAGAGCACAGTAGTATTTCTTCACAAGTCACATATCAGAAGTTGTTCAGCCATTCCCTAGTTGACAGGCATCCCTTCAGTTTCCAATTCTTTGTTTGCCATCATGAAAAGAGCTACCATAAATATTTTTGTACATCCTTAGAGTTTGTTTTGCTTAGGACTAATCCTTCCCTTAATCTTTGGTTGTCGTTTACTTGTGTCTGACTCTTTGTGACCCCCATTGGGGGTTTTCTTGACAGAGATCCTGGAGTGGTTTGCTGTTTCCTCCTCCAGCTCATT
>CM053628.1:1741207-1751736 GCA_028646595.1 Phalanger gymnotis | reverse complement strand
GTCAACGACTAGAGACCAGAGTCCAGAGACCCATTGCTTCCGGAATTGGCCCCTTTTAAGTCTTTAATCTACGCCCACAGGGGTTTCACACCTGATAGGGCTTTGGGCCTGGGGCTTAGCGTTTAACAGGTGAAAGTACTTTCACCATAAACAAAAGCCAAACTCCTTAAGCACACCCGTTAAACTAAGCCCATTTTGCTTTACTGGCACACCGCATCTGGAATATAGGGCTCAGTTCTTGGTGCCACAGTTTAGGAAGGACAGTGAGGAGCTGGAGAGAATCCAGAGGAATGGGAGCAGGATGGTGGAGAGCCTTGAGGAATACCACTTTAGGGTTATCCAGAGTTGAAGGAACTGGGGAAGAGAAGACTCAGGGAGGCGGGGCTGTTGGGTGGAAGAAGGAATGGCCCAAGAGAACGGAACCAGGAGCCATGGGCAGAAGTTGCAAGGAGGCAACTTTCAGGTTGATATAAGAATAACTTGCTAACAATTGGAACTGGCTCAGAGTGGGAAAGGGCTGCCTCAAGAGGTGATGGCTTTTCCCTCCCTAAGGGCCTTCAGGAGGAGGCCAGATGCCTATATCAGATGCGTTATCATGGAGATTCTTCTTCAGGTCCAGGTTACACTAGATAGCCTCGGAGGGCACTTCAAACTCTGAGATTCCAGGATTGGAAAGCCATGCGTTCACCAAACACTGGCGCCTTTGCTTTTATTCATTATCAGGAGGGATGCTTCACCATCAGGCCTACGCGGTTACGATTGCTCACAGTTCTGGTATCTTTCCATGGCGCTTCCCTTTGTGTTACATTGTATCTTGGGGGTCATTGCGTAAACTGTTCTATTAGCTCTCCTTAATTAATGCATACATTCGTTTGCATAGGCCTTTCCAAATTTCCCTAAATTCTTAAATTTCCTAGGAACAAAAATATTCCATTATATTCATATACAATTCATATACACATACTAGGCATCCACTTTGTTTTGAGTTCTTTGCCACCACAAAAGTGGTGCTATATGTGTTTCTGTATGTATGGGACTTTTCCCTGTCTTTGGTCTCCTTGTGGAATATGCCTGGTAGTGGCATTGCTGGGTCAGAGAGCATATACAGTTTGATGACTTTGGGGATTTAATTCCAAATTGCTTTCCACAACAGTTGGGCCACTTCAGAGCCCCACCAATAGTCTATCAATGTGCCTGTCTTCCCACAGCCCCTCTAACATTTACCTTTTTTCATATAGTGATTATTAACTTATATTTCTCCTTATGAGAATTGCCTGTTCATATCCTTTAACCGTTTATCTATCAGGCTAAAGATTCTTGTGTTATATATTTTTATCAATTCTCTATATATCTTAGATACCAAACCTTTATCGGAGATATTTGTTGCAATGAGTTTTTTTTTCCTGATCGATAGTTTCTTTTCATATTGTAGCTGCATTGATTTTAGTCATGTCAAAGCCTTTTTAACTTTACATACTCAAAAGTGTCTGTCTTGTCTCTTATGATCACCTCTATTCTTTGTTTAGTTAAGAATTCTCCTCCTAACCCCACCCAGCTGCCTGTACAAGGTAGCTTCTTCCATTCTCCTCTAATTATTTTAACCTTTTATAATATAATATAAGATATATATAATAATATATATAATATAACCTTTTATATTTAGGTTGATTATCCATTTAGAATTTATCGTGGCATATGCTGTGAAGTGTTGGCATTCACTGAATTTCCGCTCAGTTCCTTTCTAGTTTTCTCAGCAGTTCTTCTACAGTCGCGGGGTCCTGACCTGGGTAGTTTGTCTTGGATTTACTGAACAATGGTCCATGTCATTGCTGCAACAATGTTCACTTTCAATTGCTCCTGGGTGCTGCTTCAACAGTCTGTTCCACTGCTCATGATTCTTCTAATGTTTAAGCAGAACCAGATCATTTGAACCATTAACCCTTTCTAGTTGACTTTGGGGTCACGCGCTGTGTATTCTCACGAGACTCTTGGTCTTTGGACATTGACTTGCCATGGCCCAACACTCTCAGATTTACAAGGAACGTGAATTCATGCATGGTGTCTTAGAGTAGCTTTTGCCTTTCAGGAGGCTTGTGACATTATATGTTCAATGAGGGACCCTCAGTCCCTGGGGCTCCTGTCTAGAGACAGATCCTTCTCAACCACTTGATGCTCCTAAATCCATGCTTAATATTAGCTGACATTCTTAGACCCACATCTCCACTAAATTCAATGAACTTTGATGCATTTTTCAGCCCCAGGTTTCGTCTTCCTGCCTACTCATGCACTGACCCTCACAGAGGTAGTTTCTCCTATATATGTCTGGCACTGCCTTGCAAAATCACTGCTTGGGGCCTAAGTCTAGAGCACGATGGACTGTTGCTATCATTCCTTTAATTATTGACTAATTTAGCAAATCTCTTTCAAATGTGTGTGCATGGCCCAGTGCTAAGCATTGAAAGTATTACCGGTCTTTATAAGCCATGGTCTGCAGCATAGTAGGGCACATAAGAAAGATACACAGCGAGCAGTAACAGCATAGAATGGAGCACGTACCAATGCGTTGAGGATTCAGGCCTGGGACAGGTCACCTCTGTCTGGGGGTACCAGAGAAGGTCTTATGGACAAGGAAGCATCTGAGCTGAGCCTTGAAGGATGGCTAAGATTTCAACAGGCAGAAACGGAAGGGAGGGCATTCCAGGCAAAGGGACCTGAATAAGCAAGAGGGTTGTATCAGGAAAGCCCAAGGCATTTGGGGGGAAAGGTTGACTAGAGTGGCAGGTTCCTGTAGGGGACTGGTGGGAGGGAGAAATGCTCCAAAGGTTATAGTTAAGTGTGAGCTTTTGTTTATTCTGTAAGCAGTGGGGAATCCTTCACTGAAGAGCTTTTAGCCAGGAGATGATGCGATCCAAGCAGTGACTCATTGTGCGCAAGGTGGACGAGAGCCAGAGGCCCCAGCAAGAATGCTACTTCAGTAGTTGAGGAATGATGTGATGAGGTCCTGGGCTAGAGCAGTGGTGAGGAGGAATTGGAGGGGAGAGACATCGCAGAAGACAGACATGCAGGGATTAGCGACCAACGAGGCAGGAGTGGGAGGGAAGAATCTGAGATTCCTTGGAGCTATTATACGTGGGTAATGTTGGCGCTCTACAATCAAGGTGATTCACGCTTGGGGCTTGGTTTGCTGCTTATAAATGAGCATCAAGAGGGGGAAAAGTCTAGAGACAGAAACAGTGACAGTTGGCTGTGGAGTCCAGGCCAGGCAAGGAGAATGTGAGGCTGGGAGACCAGAAACGAGACCTGAGCAGCTTGAGGTCGCCGTGATGGCGAAGAGCAGCGCTTAGGCAAATGTGCTAATTCAGGGGCTGCGGATGGAGAGTGGAAGCTCGGGAACTAGAATTAAATGGAAGAACAGAACCGGCATGAGACAAGAGACTCCAGAAAGTTTCTGGCAAAGCTAGGGAGTGTTAAGACCTGGTCCTCATAACTAGGCACTCCCCAGTTCCTCCCTTTCCCTGCCCCAGACCATCTTCCCCCAAATTAACCCCAAAAGAGGATACGAGCTCAGGCTCTATGGAGCAAGCTTTCATTTCTAGGCTGAGGGAGCTGATAATCCTATGGTACCATGTCCTGATCAGACCTTGTCTAAAATAGTGTCCAAGTTCTGGATTACACACTTAGGAAGACCATTGATGAGCATCTAGTGAGGGACAACCAGGGTGGCGAAGGGCCTAGAGAGCGTGCCATGGGATGCTTAGCCTAGAGAAGAGAAAGCTTGGGATGAGGGAAGGAATGTTACTACTGTTGGCAAATATCTGAAGGCTGTGTGGGTAAGAGAGACTAGACATGTTCCACCTGGCCTCTGAGGGAAGATCGAGAAGCAACGAGGGAGGAAGAAGAATCTCCCTGTCACTAACGGTGTTGAGGCAGTCTGGAGGGCCACTTGTACACCAGGGTGGGTCTTCAGCCTCAAGAAGGGGCTAGCCTAGATGGACCTGTGACTCTCTCATCTAAGAAAGGCTCAATACAACCCATTGGGACTTAAGCCGCCAGGGTCCTTCTTCTGGCTCCCAGAATTTGACAAGAGCCAGTCCATTCAAATGTGAGCCAGTTAAACGTTTTAATGCTTTGGGTGATAAAGAACTCCACCTCTCCCAAAGGATCCAGTTTCAGGCAAGCAGGAACACCAATTTTTAAAAGGGAGGTGGGAGGAAAGGGAGGCAATCTTTAGCTCTCCTTGAGCTGTTATTTTGGGAAGTGGCTGGAATCCAACTTTTCTGCTTATCGAAAGAGACTCTCTGAAGCTGAAGCTTGCTCAGCCAAACAGCTTCAGCCCTTAGGTATTTTCCCGGACTGTGTCAGATGAATTCTTCATCTAGCTACAGAACGCTCCACAGACCTCTCTAAGTCATTTCAGCGAGTTTCATGCAATAAGGTGTCCCTGTAAAATAACAAGGCTGTCTTCAAACGCAACAGACCTGTGATATCCATGGAAGCCTTCTCCCCTCGAGGAGTAGCCATCTTAGGAGAGACTCTTCTTTCTTCCAGTAAGACAAAGCTGGGAGTGCCAATTGGGAAATAGCCTTCAGAGCCTTTTCGGATAAGTGATTCCCTTCCCAAGCCACATATGTGCCAGTTAGGAGTCCCATGCCACCACGTGTCAGAATGCCTGCAAGGTCAACTTTGCCTTCCTGTGTTAGGGTCTCTGGGTCACTCTGTGCCTTGGTACGTGTATCCTCCATGCCCAGCACAGTGCATGGCACATAGTAGGTGCTCAGTAAAATTGATTGGTTGCTGAGCCCGTGAGTTTCGGTGCTGGTTCTTTTCTTGAATCTCATCACATCTGTACCAATTGTCTTGCTTGCTTGTGGCTGCTTGCTGTTGTATCTAGCCTGTGAGGTATGTGTCCAAGCCAATTTCTCCCTTCCCCTCTCTTTGCCACTTAAGTAGATTTGTAAGACACTGGGCAAATGCATGCTTCTGTGAGTCGTTGCTACCTGTCTCTTCTTGGCTCCAAGGGGCCTAAACCCCTTTCTCTTCTGCCCTCCCACCCCCTGCCTTTCCTTTGTTTTGACTTCTTCTTCCGTTTTCTTATGGATGCTTCATCCTTCCTGATGACCAGGAGGGTTAGGAGGTGCTCCTCAAACCCCTTTGTTCCTTCCTTCGGAGGGAGACTCCCCCGTGAGCAAAAGCAGCAGTTACTTGGCTGTGGCGGGATGAACAGCAGATTCTCTCGGTACCATCCTCCTTCCCTTCTTACATGCTAGAAATGAGACCCTGCCCTCAGGCCTCTGTTGTTCTTGACCACAGCTCTCGTGGCCCAGCCAGAGTATTGAGATACTTGGTTTACTGCAACGGGGTCCTGGGTTTGTCATAATGCCCTGACTTTCTTTGTTCTTTTTTGCTAATGCAAAAATCCCATTTCTTTCCAAGCTCTTCATAACCTGGCCACTCCAGGCACACTGTGATCCTATAACGCTGGCCTCCCCGCTGTTCCTCACACACAGCGCTCCATTTGCTGTAGTCCCCTACATCTCTCCCCATCTCTCCCTCCTCATTTCCTTCGCTTCCTTCGAGACTCAGCTAAAATCCTGCCTTCTGTCAGAAGCCTTTCCCAGTCCTCCTGAATCTCAGTGCCTTCCCCTGCGAATACTGTTTACCATCTATAACTTGTTTATATCTTGTTATTGGCATGTTGGCTCCTCCTTTAGACTGGGAGCTCCTTGAGAGCAGTAACTGTCCCGCCTTTCTTTGTATCCCTGGAGCTTAGCACAGTGCCTGACACTAGTGCTCTATAAATGTTTGCTGACTAACTAACTGATGCATGGTCTGAAGAGTAGAGGATGAAAGTGGTTGATGACCGTAGTAGAGAAAGGAGGAAGGAGGAAACAGATGCCTGGCTGTCTTAGAAGCAGTGAATGATGAGAACACTATCTCCTTCTCTCAGGCCCAGGCATTCCACTTCCCAGCATTCCTCAGCATGTCACAGCCTGAAACACTGGCAAATCCTACTCTGAGGCAACAGGTGCTAGAGGTCACTCACTAAATAGCGTGAATAAAACCCTAACCCCAGTGGTTGTAAGCCAGAAGCTCAAGCTGCCTTCTGAGGTAGGACCAGCTTCCTTCATGGAGTCACTCCAGATGGCATAGTCATAAAGGGTTTTTTCCCCCTCAGTTGAAGTTCACAGAGAAAGAGCTGAATCATTTTGCATTCAGGGCAAGGCCAAGAGCCATCACTGTCTCAACTACCCCCTGGGACCACCTAAAACACAGAAAGAAACAAGGTCATGGCCAAGGAAGTCAAGGGCTATGGGATGCCTGAGGTAGGGTCAGGGGAGCGAGGCCAGTGCAGAGACCGAGGGATTGACAGTTTGGGAAGAGGAGAGGAAGGGCACCGCTCGTGTTCATTGCTGCTTCCATCTCTGCTCTGTCTCCATTAGATTTCCATTGTGCTTCCCAAGGAAACCAAGATGTGCTCACTGTGTTTCTTTTGGCTACAGGACAGCAGTTCAATAAACACGCGAGTTTGCGACACTCCTTGTTTAACACAGAGACCGCAGTGAACCCCAAGTCCACCCTGAGGCGGCGACGGACCATCGTTGGCTTCCCTCACCTCTCCTTGCGAGACCAAGGTGATCTCCCCAGTGGCCCTGTGCATCAAGCGCCCCTACAGAGCCCCCCTTGCCATGCCTAGCTCCCTGGGGCTGGGAGACCATAATGGGGAACAGACCGTGATAGAAAATGGCCAAGGGAAAAGCGGGAGCGGTGGGGTATTGGCCGCTCTTGAAGAGGCCAGAGGTGGAAGCAGGCGGGGCCTCTTATCCACAGCAGCAAACGCACCTGAGGACAGAGGCCAGGACCCCCAGACTGCTATGAGTGGCTGGCCAGCCCTTGGTGGCATTTTCCTCAGCAATTCTTCCTGGAAAACCCCTGGAACAAGTGTGAGAATGCTTTTGGGGACTGAGCTGACTGGATCTTAAAGAGAGATGTTCTCATTTCTTTCCACTTAAGTGAGAAAATGATAGCATCATGACGATATAGTGGAAAGAGGACTGGCTTTGAAGTGAGGGGAGCTATCTTTGCCTACTATCGCCTGTGTGACCCTTAGCTTGGCTTCCCTGGGCCTGCCTCAGTGGCCAATTCTGTCACATGACGGGGTTGGTGTACACCAGTGGTGTCAAACTCAAATAGAAATGAGTGCCTGCCGGCAACATATTAATGTTATCTAGCTTACTGTCTTTTTATTTATTTTGTTAAATATTTCCAAATTCTCTTCTCAGCTGGTTCTGGCTGCATCTGGCAGTGCCGTAGGTCTCTGCTTCCTTGTCACTTTCGCTCAACTGTAAATCCATATTTCTGTGATAAGAAAATTGTGAGACTGGGGGACTCTCCCTAGGAATGAATGAGCACAAGCCTGGCTGGCTGTGGCTAGACCCAGAGTGAGGGGGACACTAGGCTTTCTTTCCCCATTTTGAATTTTCTCTATTCTGGAGATGTCTGTTTGTTAATTCACTGACATGAGTGTAAGAGAGATTCTTCCCTGATCCTGAAACACTTTGGGACTTTGGAACAATTTGATCTATTTTCCACTCTTCTTCAGGTCCTAGATTGTGAAATCTTTTATCTTGGCTTGGAAAATGCAAGAAGTCCTTGGCATCAATTTCCAAGAAGTCAGTCCCAGATTAGGTTTAATGCACATTGGTAGGCAAGGGGATCTGTACTGTTTGTCCAGGATGTGACTCCCAAATGTAGCCCATCTGCTCATTTGTAACAATTTGGGTCAATTCAAGGCTGTGTCCTAATGATGAAGCAAATGGCTGGCCTTGGGAGGAATTCAGGGGCTGAGAGTCTTAGGCAGAATCTGGCCGCTCAGCCACTGTCAGGCTCTGGGGAGGCCACTGACCGTCTCCGTCTTCATCTCTGGAAGTCCCGTCAGTCCGTTGCCAGAGACTGTGCCTCCAAGATCTCAGGAGGAATTTGGGCCTCTCAACACAGGTGAGCTGACGGGATCTATCTCCAGTGACAGAATTAACATTCTGTGTTGATCTCTCTTCCCCAGGTCGGAGCAACGGGCAAGTACACTCTGCCACTCCAGAAGTGGCCAACGGAAGGGGGCTGGCTGGCCACGAAGCATGTTCCCCAAAGCTGATTTCTTCAGCCCTGAGAAAGATGCCCAGTGACCTAGGAGAGTCTCGCCCAGCACTGAGTGGACCAGTTTCACCCAGCATGGAGGGCATGGGGGTGGTGTATAGCAGCCCCTCTTCCTGCAATGGACCAAAGGATTCGACATTCTCTCCTCCGTGGAAAGGAAACTGCTTTAATTACATGAGCCCGACTAGTCCTACCCCCGGAGAGAGCAGTCAGGTCAAAGAAAATGGGAAATACCTTTCTACATGCAATTCTCAGGGGTCTCTAAATGTCCTCAGCCCTGGGAACTTGGAAGACACTGGCTCTGCTTTGGCTGCTCAGGATGACCAGGCTCACTGTCCTGAGGCCCCCACTCCAAGAAGCCAAGAGCCAGAGAAAGACTACAGAGGGGGGCCCCTTCCCAGCAGTAAACTGGCAGAAGGGGAGCCCTCAAGGCGAGAGTCAGACCCAAGTGCCTGTAGATTCCGGGAGAGGTCACTGTCTGTGCCAACAGACTCAGGCTCTGTGTGCTCAGTGGATGGGGGCTGTGGAGAGGACCAGCAGGGCAGTGAAACTGGCACCCTGGCCTACCCCAGTGCCAGCTCAGAAGGCAGTGCCAGTACAGACAATGTCTCCTGTGTTGGAGCTGAGCCCAGACCAAGAAGGTCCAAAAGTATCTCCCTCAAAAAGGCCAAAAAGAAGCCTTTGCCACCAATGCGCAGCGTCTCCCTAGTCAAAGATGAGGCTGTCCTCCAGCCAGAAGCTGGGCCCAGCTTGCCCAAGGACCAGAGGCCTAGAAGCCTTTGCCTGCCCCTTGAACACCAGGGACATCAGTTTTCCTCCACAGATGCTCAGGGCCACCCAGCTGTGCCTATTTTAAGGGAGACAGAAGGCACACACTTCTCCCACCACTGGTATCTCACTGACTGGAAGCCTGGCGATCCCTACCAGTCTCTGTCCAGCTCAAGCACTGCCACTGGGACCACGGTGATTGAGTGTGTGCAAGTGAGGGGTAGCTCAGAGTCTCTGGCTTCCCCCTCCACCTCCAGGGCCACCACACCTTCCCAACTTTCCATTGAGGCAGAGGCCCGGGAGGTGTCATCCCCAGGGAGGCCAACAGGACTGATGTCACCTTCCAGTGGGTACTCGAGTCAGTCTGAGACACCAACACCCACTGTTCCCACCACATCCATTATACTAGGTCATTTACCTCACACAAGCAACAGTGGCCGGGTACGACCCGTGGTGCCAGAGAGGAAGTCATCCTTGCCACCAACATCACCAATGGAGAAGAGCCCCAAGTCCCAACTGTCATTTGACCTACCATTGACCCCTCCAGCCCACCTGGGTACTTCAGGGATAAAGATCTCCCTCCGGGGCAAAGCCAAGGTGAGCCGGCATCACTCGGACTCAACCTTTGGAGCAAAGTTGGCCCAGAAGACTAGTCCCAACCAACCGATCATGCCTGTGGTCACCCAGTCTGACTTGCGCTCTGTTCGACTTCGGTCAATCAGCAAATCAGAGCCAGAAGATGATATTGAGAGCCCAGATCCAGCTGAGGAGCCTGGGCTGGAAGTCTTCACCCTGCCAGAGAGAAAGGTAAAGCCTCCAGTGGCTGAGAAGCCTCCAGTGGCCAAAAGACCCCAGAACCTGCTTCCCAAAGAGCCTCCGCCAACCTCCCCCACGTTGCTTCTGACTACTGAGAATCCAACCAGCCAGGCCAGGCCCTCCCCTCAGGATATCTATATGGTTGTGCGGAAACCAAAGGCTCTCAGAACCCCGAATGGCCAGAGCCCAGTGGCAGAGACCCTGGAAGAGGAGCGCCCTAAGATGAGGTCCCTGCCAGAGAGGGGGGGTGAGGTGGAGAGGAGGAGAAGCAAGGTCCCCCCTCCAGTGCCGAAGAAGCCTAGCGTGCTGCACTTGCCACCGCCGGGGACCAATGCAGGGGAGCCGAAGCTGGCTCCTAGTCCTATCATCACCCTGGAAGAAGATGTCAACTCTCAGCCGAGCCCTGATGGCTTCCAGTCCCCAAATACCAAGGAGGAGCTCTTTAAGCCACCAGCTGACAGTGGAATGGAGGCAAGCCTTCCAGGTTAGTGACTACTGTGGTTTTCTTGGTCCCAGAGTGAGCAGGTCAGTTCTGAGACAGTCTGTCCAGGGGATTTAGGGCAGTCTATAGAGGTGTTAGGGCCCTCCGGGGCCACCTTGGTCCTCATTCCAAGACAGATAGATGGCCAAGGTTTACTTTGGTCCCCTCTGCTCTTGAATCTCTAGGGCCAACGTTGTGAAATCAATAGTCGATCACCAAGCATCCATAAAGTTCTTCCTCTGTGCTCAGTGCCAGGGCTATGGAGAAAGGGCGCAAAGAGCCCCTGCTCTCCAGGAGTTAATAACTAATTAGT
>CM053628.1:1706937-1741107 GCA_028646595.1 Phalanger gymnotis | reverse complement strand
AAGTGCCAAGCAGGTGGAAGGTAACCTTTGAGAAATGGGAGTTGGCCTTGCGGTTCATCTCTATCAAAGAGGACCTTAGAAAGCCATGTTCTCAGTCTAGGCCATAGCCCCAACTATACTAGGAGAAGGGTATCATGGGCAGGGGAGAGCCAGAGCAACCCCAGACAGTCTCTCCTGAGGACAGAAATTCAGGGAGATGTTTGGGCCCATTCCCTGACTCAGTTTCTCTCTTTACCTTAGGAAGTTTCATGGAACAGAGCACTGAAGAAAAACATTTCGCAAGTGACAAGACAGCAGAATCCATAGCAGAAGATGACGACGATGTATTTGTGACGTCGCGCACAACTGAAGACTTATTTACGGTCATACACAGGTCAGCCGCCTTCTTTTTAAAAATGTTTTCTTGATGCCTCATTGCCACTGTTCTTACTTTTCAATGACTCTTCCCCCTCCTCCCCAGGCTGACTGCCCCCCCCCAAATTCCTCTCTTGGACAATTACTCTGCTCAGTTTGTTTCCAGAGAGGAGAACCGAGACCCACAGGTGGAAGTGGCGAAAGCCAGTTCAGGCTCGAGGTCAGGAAGAACTTCCTGAGGGTTGGAGCTGTCCTAAAGCAGAGTGGGCAGCCTCTGGCATTAGTGAGGTCTCCCTCATGTTAGAAGTCTCCATGAAGAAACTGGAGGACTGCTTATAAGTTGGGTTGTCACAAGGATCCCTTCTTGAGTATGGGTTGGACTGGAGGTCATTGAGGCCACTTTGAACTCTCATTGTCTGTGATTCTGTGTTTGCCATGATGATTCCTTCCAGTGTGCACATACACATCCAGCAACGAAACTTTGAGTTTGCCTAGCCTCCGTTTTCCCAAGGTTATGCTGCAGGGCACAAGGAAATAGACAGACTATATTGCCCCACACAATCAACACGTATTTATTAAGCATCTACTATGGGCTAGGTGCAGTGCTGAGTGATAGGGATATAAAGGCAACATCAAACAGTCCTGGGCCTCAAGAAGGTCACATTTCCTCTGGGGAGGCAGCAGGTTACAAAATGAATACAAGGTAATCTGAGGGGGGAAAGGCACTAGGAGTTGGGAGGGAATCAAGGAAAGGCTTGATAGAGAAGGTGGCCCTTGAGCTGACCTTTGAAGGATGCTATGCAGTGGAAAGGCAGGAGATGGGAGACACCATGTGGGAGGAAAAATGAGAATGTCCACTGGTTTGGACTACAGGCCACAGGAAGGGAAGCCCGCAAAGCAGTTTGGAGCCAAAGGTGAAAAGGCTTAAGTGGCAAGCACAGAATTTGAACAGTTCGATTCAATTCAGTTCACCAGACATTGTGCTAACCTTCCAGCTTAAAGGAATGGCAAGTTAGTGGGAGGACACTGTAGCAAAGGCGATCCAATTGTGTGAGTGGGGCAGGAAATGTCCAGAAAGAGTCAATGTGGGGCAATCAGCAGAAAATACAGTCAGGACCAAAAACCCAAAGTGTCTTACTGCGTGTGTGTGGAGGTGGGGATTGGCGTTTCTGTACCCACCCACCTCAATTAATGTCATCAGTGTAAAGGCATGTTGAAGTCTGAAAGGTAGAAACACAAAGGTTTATGAACCCTGGGATCTCTTTATGAGGTATGAGCCTCTTTGATTGGGTCAAGAAGGGACTAGATGATTGGCTAAGCAAACATGCTTCCTCTGACTCTTTGGAGTTTTAAATGGCTGGAGAAAGTTGAGCCATGGATGAGCAGTGGAAGTCTCCAGGTTCAGAGGTGGAGCCAAGCCCCTGAAAAGGAATCCTCAGCTCCTGAACTCAGAGGCCTCCACTCCTGAACTAGCCTACTGGTGAATTTCTTCCAACTATTTAAAGGCCCCAGAGGCAGGCTGGCTTGTTTGATTAGCCAGTCAGCTGTTCCTTTCTTGATCCAACCAATGAGACATCCCAAGGACCAGTTATCTTTTATACCTCTAAAACTATATAGTGCCCTTGCATTGATTACATTAATTGAGATGGAGAAGATGTAACCTCCTCCCTTATATTTTTGAGACAATGGGCTGTGATCTCCTGGTTGAAACCCTGGAAAGGGATCTTGGAGTCGTTGTCAGCTGTACCTGTTGGCCCAAAGTGCTACTAAAGCTCAAAAGACCAGCATCATCCTGGGCACAGTCAGTGAAAACACCTCCAGAGAAAAAACTGATGGCATCTGAATACAGGCTGAAGCAGACTATTTTTCACTTTCTTTCCTTCTTTCATTTTTGTTTTTTGGTTCGAGTTTTCTTCCACAAAATGACTAATGTGGAAATGTTTTACATGATTGCACATGTGTGACCTATATCAGATTGCTTACTGTCTTAGGGAGAGGGGACGAGGGAGGGAAGGATAGAATTCCATACTCAAAACTTTTTTTAAAATGAATGGTAAAATTGTTTTTAGGTGTAATGGGTGGGGATAAAATATTATTTAAAAAACAAAAAAAGAAAATGGTGGTGTCGAATTCCTCGAGATAAACAGGAAGGGTAGAGATGACAGATGTATAAGTTCTTAAGGAAAGCTGAGGATGTTTAGAGGGTACCCCTACTCTGGGAGACTGCCATTAGGTAGGGCAGTCAGGGCCTCCCCCACATGCTGACCCCAACTGATCCTAGTGTCCGAGGTTAAACCAGCACCATCGAACTGGTCAATTTCAACTACATCAGAGGAAGCTTAGAAATGTACATCGTTCCTGCTTCCCAATGCCTCCTTCTCCCCCTGCCCAGTCTTGGGACCCATTTTATCTTTATCAACAGCTGAGCAGGGATGAGAATAAAAGAAGAAGACAGGACAAACAGACAAGCTCATGTACTCAATAAACTGTGGGCCCAGTCTGGTGCCTCACATTTCAGATCTACTGGTTTTTTGCAAGATGTGAGAGACTGACCTGGTGGGGGTCGTGAGGCACTTCTTTTATTGCCCATATCCTGGCTCCTGTACTCTGACTCCCACCTGTTCTCATGCATCTATCTGGACAGAACACTAAACCTGGAGCCAGGGAGCCCTGGCCTCAAATTCTGCCTTAGACACCTACGAGCAAGTCACAGGGGTCTCTCTGAACTTCAGTATTTCATCTGTAAAATGAGGATAATGATGGTACCTACGTCACAGACTTGGTATAAGGGCCAACGTGAGATAACTATAAGATAAGGTTAGATAGCATAATATAAGCTAACAATATAATCAGTGATTTGCCAACCTTAAAGTACTATAGAAATGTGAGCTACAATCAGATTACCTGTGTCTGCACTCAGACACACTCAGCAGCAATCCGCAGCATTTTCTGTAAAAAAATAAATCTACCCAGGAGCTCAAAGAGTGTTAACAGCATTGCACACGCACTGAATTTGCAGTGAGGACTCCCCACCCCCTGCCCCCCAGATCTCAGTCCCCTCTTCTTAGAAAGTGTAGAGGCTGGACTACAATCGACTCAAAGGTACCAAGCAGCCACTTGGAAGCCCTGGCCATATGTTTGCTTGCCACCCTGCACGCCCCATTACAACAAAGAGAGCCTGAGTGATCTGTCAAAGGTAACCAACATAACAAACTGGGAGCATGAGCAGGGCCCTGTCCACCTGTCGGGAGTGTCCTGCTAAATCTTTCATGACCGGCTTTCTTAAAAATGTATGCCTCATACGTTTTTTATGTTGGATCTGCATTATTAGCTTTTTCCCATCCCTTTCTTACAAGTAATCAACAAAACAGTCAATCAAGCCTTAGGTTTCAGCACTTGCAGATTTCTGAGGTGTAAAAGTTCCCAATGAACATTTAACACTTGGCTCCAACACCCCCTGCTCCCAAAGGACTCAATCCAAGACAGCTCTCTCATCCTCTCCACCGCATATGCCCAGTGATGGAGGCAGGATTGTTGATTCCTTCTGTTTACTGCCTGGCTACTTGTAGGGCAAAAACACAAGGTCACATCACCAAGGCTGCTGAAGATGAGTTGTCTTTCCATGACGGTGGCATTTACAGAACCATCCACATAGGCGAGGCAATTCAATTCAACAAGTATTTTCTGAGTCTCCATCATGGGCCATTATACTGTGCTAAGTGCACAAAGACAAAAAAAAATGACACAGTTGCTGCCCTCAAGGATCATACATGTTACTGGGAATTAGAGGGGTAGATATAGCATGTCTATGGATAAGTACATACAAAGTATCTGGAGGTGGAAGGTAACTAGTAACTGGGGGGATCAGGAGGAGTCTCATGGAGAAGGAACCTTGGAGGCTGGCCAGAGTTCTAGGTCTGTAGGTAATAAGGTCATGCATTCCAGACAGGGTGAACAGTCCAGGAAAGGCAGAGAGGTAGAAACAAGAATCCTATACATGGGCAACAGCGAGGAGCCCCTCAATTACCACTCCTTCAATGACTCCTCACCAACCCCACTTCTCTTCTTTAGGTCTAAAAGGAAGCTGCTTGGCTGGAAGGAGCCTGGTGAGGCCTTTGCCAGCGGCAGATTGATAGCCAAGAACCCAGCTGGCTTGCCAAGCAGTGAGGCGGCTGCCGCAGGCACTTGCAGCAGCAGTACTAGAACCACCAGCAGAAATGAAGACTTCAAGGCTCTGCTCCAAAAGAAAGGGAGTAAGAGCAGCCTGGGCTCTCGGCCATCGGCAGCGGAGCTGCTCAAGACCACCAATCCCCTGGCTCGCAGAATCGTCACGGAGTTTGCTGGGGACCAAGACAGCACCAACGTGCCTGGTACCTAAGCACCTCCACCACGGCTTTGGGGAAGGGAAGCTGGGAAAGCCTTCTGAAAGGCAACAAGGAAAAAGATCATTGATGGTGACATAACATTAACTCAGAACCTGAACTATCTCGACTCCAGGGGGACATCTCCAGTCTTCTTCGTCTTGAGCTCAAACTAGCAAGAATTTCAGTGAACTTCCAACATTTAAGGTTTGATTCTTACAGTTCTGTCATTATTGACCACTGATGATCCCCCTGGTGTTTCTGTCTTTTGACCAAGGGCACAGGCACCATGTTGGAAATTCATAGATGGCCTGAGTTAGCTCTTCTCCCGCTAGGCTCACCTCTTGCCATGGAGCTAATTTGGTATAAGGCTACATGGATGAGGCCTTCCAGCCTGGCCATGAACGGGGGGCGGTGGGGCTCCCCTCTTTAGTGTGGAGATGCCAGAAGGACTTTTTGGCCACCGTATGAATTCTCCCCGATAGAGTTGGTGGGTTCAATAATGCAAAATGTGGATGTTGCTATTCTTTTCTTCAATGTCCTATCTTTTCTGGATTGTTTTTCTATACGGAGATCAGGGTGATCAGTCCAAACAAATCTCTCTATTTCAGTTTTGGCTAAGACAGCTGAATAGGATCAGTTCCATTTGGGTTGCTTTGGAAGTACCAGGCTTGTCTGAAGGGGCAATCATTGGTTCATTCAAAGCATCTCTCTAGGATGGTTCTCTACCATTTCAAATATTTGTCCCCAGTGACAGCAAGGGACAGCAAGAATCTGTGCCGAAATCCCGTGAGCACACTGGGAGTCCCTGCTAATGCTGCATCCGCTTTCATTCACACAAAATTAAGAGAATAGAGGCGGCAGGAGGGAGGCGAAAGGACACCAGTGTATGTGAGGATAAGAGATCCATTCTACTTGCCCAACACAATCCAGTTCCTGTTATGCTGTTTTTAAAAAGACAAAGGTTATGTTGCTTGGGGAAAAAAATTAGGGAGAGGGATATTAAAACAACATAATGCCAATCCAAAGGGAACATTCCTATTTTAGTCAAGTATTTTAGCTAATTGGGGATTATGCTCCCTTGTTTCCACACTGCTAAGGGGCTACAAGTGCTGTCAGCACCCTGGAGATTCTGGCATCCTAGCACAAAGCCCTAGCTGCCTTGCCCTAGTTATGACCAGATCTGGTTCTGGTTGGTTTTGACCAATAGTGAAATGGGGACAGGGCATGTAGCTAAGGAAGAAACAAGAAGACGAGGGCAAGAAGCATCAGCCAGACTATGATCTAGAGTGAGGACGTATCACCTTCCTCACGGAAAATTGTTTGGCAAAATTACTACAAGCCCTAAATGGCTTCCTGGGAGTGGCAGCCTTCCTGCTGTTCCATGGCAGATGAACAAGCCCCAACACTTGTCTCGTGGGATCCCATGTGGTAACAGAACAGCTCACACTGGATCCCCTACCTGTGGGGCCTCTCCTGCCACCAACAACACTGTGCTGTCACTGAATGAAAGCCAAGCCTCATCCCCCAGAAAGGCCTGTTCTAGGGAGATGCCAGGCCTGTCTACCTTCACTCCAGACAAGGGGAAGGCAGCAGAACCAATTCTGGAAGACAGAGGGCTGGCTTGGTAGATGAGGGTGCCTTACACACAGCAACCACACAAACCAGATATTTGTGGCTTGATGAGGGTGGGGCCAGTGATTCCAAGTACCCCTAGGACACCCTGGCCATTTGAGCAGCTCTGCGTGGCCTCTGGCCTGGGCAGATGACTCTCCCCCACCTCCACTCTCTCTCCAGTGAGGCTCGTTCAGCCATTAGTAATTGGCAAATTTGCAATGGCTTCCCTCTTTCTCCAGCCCCAAGCTCAAACTGTGACTGCCTATGTCCTTGCCCCAACTTGTGGGCACTCAAGGAACACACATGTACTGGTGTGATTAAAACCCTCCAGTCTCCTTGGATCCAACATGCCATCCAACATCCTGGGCTAGCAGTCAGGGCCCTGGCTTCAAATGCTGCTTCCTCCTCATGCAAGGCCTTCGCCTCCTGTCTTCCGGGAAATGAAGGGATTGAGTTAGCTCTAAGCCGATGCCCGTTTTCTTGTTGGGAACAGTCACTTTGGGGCATCCGTTATCTTATCAGCACCCCCGGAAGGTAGGATAGTGCAAGTAGGATTGCCCCTCCCCCCCCTCGGAGAGGATCAAATAGGTGCAGCAGCTAATTAGTTACGGCTGGGGCCTAACCCAAGGTCTTCTGCCAGAACTAGTGCCCACATTGGGGGAGGGATCGGGCCATGCTTCCTCTCCTTGGTGACTGCTGTTCCGGAACCTTGTGTGATGGTCAGGTCACTGTCCTCAGGGGACCGCCACCATGTCACCCTTCTCTCAAGGCCCAGGGGGTGCTGAGGTTTGCCTCCTAGTCAGCCAGAGGGACTCCACCCATGGATGGACTGCGCTGACCACTGTGCCCATCCTCGACCCTGCTCAATTGACTTTGTCTTCATTACTGCTCTGCTCACCCACCATATTCTCCTGCCTCAAAGACTTTTCTTTCTGTGGTTTGGACACAAGTTTTGAGCATCGACATGTTCAGGGAAGCATTTGTGTGAACCCAACTGCTTATGGCCTTGTACTACATTGTGGAAATACACGTACGAGCTCGTTGATATGATCGTGCCCATTGTTCTAAGCCTCTTTGTGCCACCCCCCCCTCCTTCTTATAAATTAACTAGTCAATGGAAAGATTTGCTCACAGTCTATGAGTGGGGCACCTGCCCTCCAATTTCCTTCTGCTCTTGGATATGCTTAAGTTTTCATTGCTAGGTAGGATTTGCCCTCCCAACAGTGGCATCAAGAGGCAGGTGGTGTGGTGCAAAGAACCCTGCGTTTGGCATGTAAAGACTTGGCTTCAATCCCAGGTCTGTGCCTGACATTACCTGAGTGACCTTGGACCAGCCCTGTCTCTTCTCTGGACCTAAGTTCCCTCCTCTGGCCATTCCAGGAGCCAGGGATTGCCTTAGAGGTGCTTCTCCTGCATTTTAACACTCAGTGACAGATCGAGCATTCTGTGGGCAGCAAGAGCTTCCGGTCCTGATTCCCATTTTGTTGCTGTGTTTATGTGTTAGTGAACCCTCAATCTTATCAGGAAATGTTATTTGATTCATTAACAGCAATGGTCCAGGCAGTCAGCTATCCAAACAGGTAAGACAAATACAAGCCAATTTGATAAACATTTATTATGTGCCTACTATGTGCCATGCACTGTGCTAGGTACTGGAGACAGAAGGACAAAAGTAAAAGTAATGGTCCTGACCTCATGGAGTTTCTATTCTATGGGCTAGGGCCCACCAGTATGGTGTAGGGAAGAGAGGCCTAGCTCAGGAGTCAAAAGGCCTGGCTTCAAGGCATGCATCATCTATCCAATGAGGGGATTGGATTAGATGGGCCTCTCTGGTCCCAGCCAGCTTGAAATCTAGGATTCTATGAATCTTAGGAAGTTCTGTTCAATTCACCACATTTTTAGTGAACCTGCTTTTCTCCAGGCATGAGCAAAGCCAAAATAGTTGGAATCTGGGAGAGGCCTAGTGTCCTGTTTGCCTGGTTTTCCCCTCAGCCCCCTCCCCTTTCCCAAGATGCCCAGTACCCTCATGGTGTCCCCCTTCCTCTTTATCAAAACCTGCTCTGGAGGAAGGATCCCTAAGGTGACCCCCTCTACTGGTTAATATCATGTCTATCCAGGAATTCCCAAAAGCCAGGGAGCAAGTGTCACTCTGTTAATATTGTGTCATTAATGTGGAAAGAAGATCGTTCTCCATTGGATTTGGACGACAGGAGCATTTAAAAAGCTTGTGAATGTCCTGGGCGAGGAAGGCAGAACTGTCCCATTGCCGTCCGTGCCTCCAGGGGGTGGCTGTCCACTGTACCTGGAGCTTCCCCACATCCTTAGGAGTTGTCATCAGCGTCCTCCCATTTATTTCTTCCTTTCACGTTATCTTCAAGTTGATGGGTGAAGGAGCCCATCTCCAAAGCCCTGCCTTTACCTGTATGTGGTGAGATGCTGCTGGGAAAGGGATTTTGTCTCAGAGACAAGGACAGTTTTGGCAAAAAGTTCGGCCAAATGTGTGTTTATTTGAACACCAAAATCAACAAGACATAGAAGGGTTTGCCAAAGAGTGTATTGTGTGTTGGGGGGGGGGGGAGAGGGTGTGTGTGTGTGTGTGTGTGTGTGTGCACGTGCGAGTGTGTGTGTGATTTTTATCTTATTTTATTTTCAAGGAACAAGGTAAATGGTGCCAGCAGTGATCAGGGAGCTTGTGACAAATTCCAAGCAGACAAAAGCTTCTTGGGGCCCTGCACGATCAGTGTAAGTATAGTGCAGATGGCAAGCTCTCTGTGCCTCACTTGACCCAGGTGATCTTTTGTGAGTTGCTGAGACCAAAAACCTCCATTTCCCTCCCCCACCTCCAGCCAGCTTTTTGCTGCTGAAGCTCTCCACACTTAGCTATGTTGGCTGCGTACAATGGACACACAGCCTGTAGTCAGGCCCAGATCAGAACCTTTTCCAGCTTGTTCGGCCCTCCCAGAGTTTGGGGCACACTAGCACTGCCTTCGAGAACACAGGGGCAGCTGCAAACCACCATGAGGCTTCAGTAGAGAACTTTAGCACATACAGGGTCTAGAATGAGCATACTCCATCCCTCCAATGGATCAATGACCTCACAGATGTGGGTCCTCCCTCCAGCACTGTAGATCATAACCCCTCCAAGCCTGCCCATCCTGTGCAATGCTTATCCATGTCCTCTCATTAAGTTCATTTACAAGAGGTCCATTCAATATGCTAGGGGCCTTCGTCATGTTCTGTGGCCATTGTGAGGATGCCAATGGAGTGCTCATTGGCACCCATGGAAAACATGAGATGCATAAAGCCAAGGTTAAAAGGCATGGGCTCCTGATCAATGATTCTTGTAAATACCATTTGCAAAACATGAGCACGATGCTGCTGAATGACTTCTAAGAGTGGGGCTTATAACTGCCTCGAAGAGGGTGCCCCAGGGTGAATATAAGGGAATCCTGTAGTCAGGAGCCCATCTCTCTGCTAGACTGAGGAGTAGATAAGGGTGAGGATGGAGGTGCTGAGAGCAGAAAAGGGAGAATTCAAGTGACTCCCAATGTCCCTTCTCCTGGGCCTAAGTCTTAAGGTGCTTGCAGCCTGCAGACTTAAGCTTCACCACATCCCAACTGGGTTGAGATTATTTCCAGATGCCCAAGACAAGAAGGCTGTTTTAGCTAGATTTTTCTTGATTTGTAGTAGAAACTTTCTTTCCACAACACGGATGCCGGCCAACTGCTAGCTCCCTCGGACTTTTGCACTTCCCTCTCCCATGACTGCAAATCAGGCAGAAGTATAACTAGGGCCTTGCCCTAGGGAATGGAAATTTGGGGACTATTGATCTGAAGTGTAGGAAAAAATGAACTTGGCATCTCTTCATCAGAATTATCGGGTAAGATGGGAAGCTATTCGATGGCAGACTTCCTCTCAACAGTTGTATTCTGAGGGAGCTTCCTCTTCCTTGGGCCAGTCCAACCCTATGCAGTGGTTTGCTGGTATCTTTGCTCCTATCCCCACCATGAATGGTTCCAGGCGTCACAATTACTAGTTACAACTCTGGAACTATCACATGAGAACCAGCTGAAGCAACTGGGTGCTTGAGCCTAGAGGAACAGTGTTTCTTGTCAGATGGGCCATGGTCATTGGCATCACATTTCTGAAGGGCTGTCCTGTAAAGGCAGGAGGAGATGCCTTTGGTTTAGCTCCACACGGCAGAATGAGTAGTAGTGAGCAAAAGTTACTTAGAAGCGGGTTGAGACTTTGCATAGTTTAAAGGACTTAGCAGAGTAGTGAGCTCTTAGCTTCTGGACAGGTTCAAACTATGGGAGGCTACGGGAACATCTGTCAGAAATGTCATTTCAGGAATTCCTGAATAGGGCAGATGATTGGGTCCTTTCCAACCCCTTATGTCTAGCATGCTGGCTCCACCTTTGGCTGTCACTCTGGTTGTCATCATGGCTAAGTCCTAAGCCATCTATCGATTGCCCCAAAGCCCAGATAGTATTATTTCTGATACTAAGTTAAGCAGATCGGACCACACAGATACATGTCATCTGATGGATTGCCCTGTGATCAGCTGGCAAATTATCAATTCCACCAATCAAGCATGTTGGCTGTGTGTTGCTACGTCAAAAGTATTCCAGCCAAGAAGACATCTGTTTATAATGCCAAAGATCACAGAGCTGAATGGGAACTCCTTGTCTCCTAGATGAGGAAATAAGGTCAAACACCTTTCTAAGCTCACACGGTGACTCCCCTTTTAAAAGTGTCAGCTTGTTTGGTAGGGAAAATCTTTTCATTCTTATCTTATTTGGAGGCCTAATCCTTGGAGTCACAACCTTCTGCCTTAGTTAAAGCAATTTTCGAAACCTTGGTTTCAGTTCCACAATTCAATAAACATGTCAGTCCTTGCTCCGGGTCAGGCACCACGCTAGACCCAGGGCTGCAAAGCCCCAAAGGAGATGATCCCTGCCCTCAAGGACCTTACATGCTCTTTGGCTGAGTCATGCCAGTCACCACCTCAAAATTCTATGCCTTTACTGGCTGGAACCTCGCCACACTTTGAGGTTGGACTTCATTTTGCTCCCTCTGCTTTTCAGTCTCTAAGTCCATCAGATATCAGGCATGCATCGTGCTCATTGTACTCGTCATCCCAAATTTATATGGACCATGTGCTAGTGAACGTAAGCCATTTGTGTTTCCTGATCAATTTTACATTATAAATTGTCTGATCATGTCTCCTCTGGCTGATAGTAAAAGTGATATTCTCTTTTCGTATGTCTCATGCTCCTTCTTTCCATGCCCTCCAAAGCTTCCAAGGTTCCTCTTTTCTATGGAACATCCTCACTGGCCCCATGGAGTAAACACAGGCCTTCACTGTCTGGGTACTGAGAAGCTCATGTCATAAGAACTCACGGAGAGGGCTATACCATTTCTAAAGTACACTCCTCATGACAACATGGTATAGTGGAAAGAGTACTGGAAATCAAACCAGAGGAGCTGCTACTTACTGCTTGTGTGACCCTGGACACAGGTTCCTCAGCTGAAAGATCCCATGAAAATCAAGGCAGAATTCTTTCATTCATGAATCCAGACAAATGTCTGACCTTCAATATATAAATAAGGAAGTATGTATTCCTTTTCGACGAAACGAGTTAAAATAAAAACAATTGTAATGATGAATGTGAATGGACTAAACTTTCCCAATAAAATGCAAGAGTCACTGAATGAATCAAAAAACAAAATCCAACAATATGTTGCTTACAAGAAATATGTTTAATCTAATAAGCTCCAAATAGATTCCAAATCAAAGGCTGGTCTAAAATGAGCCAGGATTCAAAGTCAGTTCCTATGACTCTAAATCTAGGACTCTTTCAATCAATAAATCAACAAGCATTTATTAAGCAACTACTATGTACCAGGCACTGTGCTAAACATTGGGGATACAGATACAAAGAATGAAATAATCCCTAATAAAGTAAATAATTAAGTGTTCTGATCAATATTGTGACCACCATTTCAGAGGAATGACGATGAGCTACTTCCAGACAGAGAGGTAATAGACTGAAGATGTCCAATGAGACATGGCTATAAAGGAAAGTGAAAGGGAGAGAAAATTGTTAGCTATTTGAAAATTGGACAAAATATAAAAGTTTTTAAACCCAAAAAAAATTATGGGCCAATTTCTAATCTGGAAAAGCGAATGGTTGTTCACTTTGAGATGTGTCTGATGTAGTTTTATGATCAAGAAAAGAATGAAAAATGAAAGGGATGAAAATTAGACTGTCATTCAAGTACAAAATTATTTCTAAAATAGAAAAATGAAATAACGTCAAACAGAGGCTGGTAAATTTCTTTTTGGCCCTAGCGATTCTGCAAGAGAATCTCTTAAGTAGTAGAGGGGTTTCCATCTTTCTTAGAGGAAAGGGAAACCCTCCCCCCACCCCAGCCAATCACAGGCCCTAGAGGTACTCAATGAATCAACAGTTATTAAAGCATCTTTTGGAAAAATAAACAGATGATCACTGCCCTGAATCCATCTTTGGTGTTGTATTGGAAGTCTGGGTGCTGCTGTTGCATATTAAGTTTGCCTCAGATGAGGTCCTCCAAAAGCTGACCATTCTTCAGGGTAATGAGGGTTAATGAGTTATCTGAGTTAATGGCAAGCTTGAGTCCAAACTGAAGAGGAATTCTATGGAACCCTCACCTGTTGTGACAGCTTAGGAAGACAGTGAGCCTGGAAAGATCGAGATACCCGAAATGCACATCCTTCTCAGTCTGTCCTTTTAAGGCTTAGGTACTTTCTCCTCCTGGATCCTTCTCTTTGCCCCTTCCCATGTCCCTACACATTTTTATCTGACTCCCTCCTTTGCCTTTACCACAACCTACTCTGTATTTATTTATCTCTATCTACATTCTTCCCTGTAAGATTTCACAAATGAGTTAACATTCTAAATTGGTATTACCTTGAACCTAAAACCCAAGGCCCAATAAGCAGGGTTTTGAATAAGGTCCCTGACACTGGAATGTGACCAAGGGCAAGTGACTTGCTGTCTCTGAGCCTGTTTCCTCATAAGTAAAATGGGACACATAATCCTCATCGATAGAAAACTGTGCCTCCCTGGGTAAGACCCAAAAGAAGTAACGTGTGTAAAGTTCTCCATAAAGGTATCAGGTACCTACCGAGATGCCTGCTCAAGGCTGGTTAAGTGGAATCGAATTCGTGGAGGAAGAAAAGCTCTACAGTCACAAGCCTGGTTCAGATGCTTACTAGCTGTCTGACAAGTCCCTTCTCATCCCTGGGCCTCAGTTTTCTCCTCCGTAAACAGATGGGTTTGGACTCGATGGTCTCAAAGCTCCCTTCCAGTCCTAGCTCTAAGACCCAATAATTAATTTAATTTTTAATTTTTTTTAGTATTCATCAAATGTTTTTTTGTTCCAAATTCTCTCCCTCCGATATGATATCGATTATACATGGGAAGTCATGCAAGACATATTTCCATATTAATCATATCGGAAAAAAACACGAAAAATGAAGTGGAAAACAATCTCGTCCAATCTGCCCTCAGAGCAGACTAGCTATGTCTAAGACTCGACCAATCAATAGATCACAGCTTACGCGGGGCAAGGAGGGGCAGGATACCTTGGGAGCCAGCAGCCCCGCCCCGGCGTAGCTGTGTTCTCACGCCCCGGAAGGGAAACCCCAGCATAGAGGCCCCTGATCTAATTTTCCCCGCCCCTACCGGTCTCGCTAGCAACCCGCCCCCATCCCGCCTAGCTTCTATCTCATTGGTCAGAATATTTAAGGACCCGGACGCTGTTGGCTGGCTCGAATACTGCCTGATTGAGGTTGAGCTAGGGTGGCGGCTAAGAGGCGATTGCGTTCTTCAGGCAAATCATTGGGCTCCCGCCTCCAGCGTAGCTACGTTCTCACGCCCCGGAAGAGAAACCCCAGGAAGGCGGGGCATAAAGGCCCCTGACCTAATTCTCCCCGCCCCTACCGGCCTCGCTAGCAACCCGCCCCTATCCCTCCTAGCTTCTATTTCATTGGTCAGAGTATTGAAGGACCCGGACGCCGTTGGCTGGCTCGACTACTGCCTGATTGAGGTTGATCTAGGGTGGCCGCTAAGTGGTGATTGCGCTCTTCAGGCATATCATTGGACACCACTGTAGGACCTTCAACCGCATTCGTCAATGGGTTACCCGGAAATACAAACGGAATCGGAGGCAGCAAAGTGGAAAGATGGCGCCTAAGGGGAAGAGCGGCTCTAGCAAAGGAGGGAAAGGTAGGACGATCCGAGGGAGCCTGGAGCCGAGGCTTCGTGTGTGTTCTCCCTGAGTGTCTCTAAGATCAAATTCAAAGTCCTCAGAGACCTTGCGCTTGCGTCCCTGCACTTTCCTTTTCTCATGCTCTGTTGTTTTTCCTCTCCCCACCTCCGCACTTATCATTTCACGGCGGGGGGGGAAGGGGGGGGCGAAGGGAGACTCTCATCTCCCTCCACTTCCCCAGCCTGTCACTTAAGGGAGGGGGCGCTCCTCTCTCCCTCTGTCCTCCGATTTCATTGGGGGGGGTGCCTTCCCGCACTCTGCACCCTTGAGCTTGTCACTTCATGGGGGGAGGGAGAATCCTCCAGCGCTGCACCCCCCAGCCGTCGTTTTAGTGGGGAGAGACTTTCCGCACCACTCCTCTCACTAGAGCACCGTTCAGCAAAAGTGACTCGTCTCTAGGGTCAGAGGTGAACGCCAGGTCCGGACCATCGTAAATAACTTCGGGGTGACGTATGGAGGTTAGAGGGGAGTCATCCAAAGGTTCGAACTCTTGGAATATTGACTTATCTGAGGGAAACAGGAAAAGGAGTAGGGTGGGGACAGGTCAATCCCTTAAAGAACGAAGTGGATGGAGGATGTCATTAAATTTGAATCAACAGCAGAAACAAGAATTAGAAGACAAGTATCCATTAGTTCTTTTTCGGTCCTGACTGAAGAAAATTCAACAGGTGTAACATTAAATGTAGACGTACCAAATGTTAAAATGAAACCGAGTCGCAGAAAGGGTTTAACGAACAGGCTCCAACGACATCCTATATACAGGAAACACGTTTGGTCCAGATATGCCGAAATGAAAGGATGAACATGAAAAGCTGCCTTGGCTCTAAGGACATTAGCCAAAGTCGAAAAGAAACCAGAAATTGATCGTGGAAAAGCCTTAGCCTTGCAAGGGAAAAAAGAAAAAGGCTAAAAAAAAAAAACCCAAACATATTGTGAGAGAACGTAGTAACTCCAACAAAACATAAGAAATGCTAGTTCTGAAAAGAATATCCAGGCTCTCATACACCATCGATTGGACTGTAGACTAGTAGGAGCATTTTGGAGGACAACACGTCCATGTGTAAGAAGAATCATAAAACTGATTCCTATTTATCCCGTGATTCTGTTACCAAGACTTTAGTCTAAAAACATAATGAAAAGATGGGACTTGTCTCTACAAAGGTGGTCCTACCTGCTGTATTATTGTTGGGAAACAACTGGCAATAATACGAATCCAGTAATGGGAAGATGGCTGAATAAATTATGGCAGGTTAATTTAGTGGGATGCTAGAGTTATGTGAAAAGCACAAATAGTAAAAATGCAGGCAGACATGAAGGTATTGCTGGGAGGTGAGGCAAGATCAGATTAGCAGAACCAAAACTGTATAAACGCTGACTACAGCTATGCATACACATACACACATTGAAATATAGGTTAGTATGTGTATCTGAAAGCAAACAGAGGTGGCAGAATTACAGATTCACTTGGAAAAGGTACAAATACACCTTGGTGGGAAGTAGGAATGAACATTGGTATCTAATTAATTCCGTAGATTCCACTTTGTGACTTCCACACTGAGACTTTCATGTGAGATTTTGTACATCATTTTGTAGGTTTATTTAATCATTAGTTTTTGTGGATAGTTATTGCACTTGTAATAAAAATATGTACAATTTTTATGTTCATCTTTTTAAACTACACATTTATTTTGGCAGAAAAATATACCCAGGGGCAGTTAGGTGGCGCAGTGAGTAGAGCAGCGGCCCTGGAGTCAGGAGGACCTGAGTTCAAATCCGGCCTAAGACACTTGACACATTTACTAGCTGTGTGACCTTGGGCAAGTCACTTAACCCTAATTGCCCTGCCCAAAAAAAAAAAGGAAGAAAAACGTACCTAAGCATATATTAGTTCTAAAAATTTCAGTGTCAAATACTCATGCTACCTTGCTGTATTAGAATTGACTCTCCTTCCATGACTTCAAAAGAATATTTTTAAAAGAACTCCTTTTCTCCTTTCCTTGGATAAAGAGTTGCATATGCTGATCATCACAGTCTCTGTGTTGGTTGAGTTTGTCCAGCTCTTTTTTGAAAAGGAGGGTCGTTTTGTGGATGTGAGTATGGGTATGTGGATTTGAAGGGGGTATCCAGAAATGGCTGTGATGTAAAACACAAGGCATCAATGGAATGCTTTTTTTTTTTTTAAATGGATCTTACATGTACTATTGAAGTTTTGGCAAATAATCTACATTAGGGGGATGACTCTTTTGTTGAGGCCACTAGGTGGTACAGGAAGCCAGTGGAGAAAACATTGGGCCTAGAGTCAGGAACTTGGCCCTGTCAAGTTTGGGTGATAAGAGCACCTGCCTTCCAGGGTTAGTCGTGAGGACCAGATGAGATCATGCTTGTTAATACACTTTGCAAACCTTAAAGAGCTGTGTAAATACTAGTTTTTATTTTATGAATCTTCCTGACTAGTAATTTGAATCAAATCTCTACTTTGTCTTCTAACTCTTTTGTGTAGTATTTCCAGTTCTCCTGACCACTTCTGTCTGGTCTTGGTTCTTGGTAGTGGCACCCTCTGGAGCCATTACTTCATAAAGCACCTCCCTAGACTGTTGAGCTGTGAATTTTCTATCCCCCACAATAGAGGATGCACATATTGACCCAACTATTGGTGAAGTTGACCCTGTTTTGTTTGGAGTTGAAAGACAGGCAGAAGCAGATGGGGTAGAGTTGTGGCCATGCTGATTTTCTAGGGCAGTTCTCATTTCAGGAAAAGAAAACAGACTTTTAAAAAGTGGGATCGATGCTTTTTAGTTTTCCATTGCTGTCGCTTCTGAGCACATACCCCCTAAATTGTAGCCAAGATAAGGAGCTCAGCAAAAACTCCCCAGACGGTGGCAGTGTTGAAAGCCATGTACAGTCCTGCCAGCCGTGGCTTTCTGGTTTGATAACTTGAGGTGGGGGGAGGGGTCAGGAAATATCAGGACATGAACTAAATAAGTGTCCTTTTCTCTTTGTTAAAGGGGGAGCAGCTTCTGGGAGTGAGGCTGCAGATAAGAAGGCTCAGGGTCCCAAAGGTGGTGGAAATGCAATAAAGGTGAGTCGTGATGATCTTATGTCTTCCGAAGTGTTTCATTGGGGCTTAAGAAACCCTATGCACCATTAACGAGTATTTAAAATATATTGAGCTTAGTCATGAAGACAGGTACACTCATGTGCATTGTTGATGGAGCTGTGAGATAGTCTAGCCATTCTGGAATGAAATCATGCTAAGAAAGCGAATCAAATTCCCCATGCCCTTTTATGAAGAGAGCCAGCTTCTAGGCACATACCCCAATGTGGTCAGACAGAAAGCCCCTGTGTACACAAAATGTTGATAGCAGCACTTTTTGTGATAGAAAGAACTGAAAACAGATTTGATATCCATCAGCTAGGAATGGCACATCAAGGTAATGGAAGAAATGAGGTGTGCGATAGAGAGAAATGTGGAAGGAAAGGTCTCAGCGGCAAGAACAGTCAGCAGAAAGCCCTGCGAGCCGACGCTGCAAAGTTACAAAGAACAAGGCGAGATATGAGAAGGATCCCGCCCTGCCCCTTTGTGTGCTACACTGGCCATACTTTCAGACTGTTTTGCTTTATTGACCAGTTCTGCTGATGATGTTTTCTCCCTTTTTTGTCTTTAAAAAACGTTATTTGGTATGTAGGATAGCCCTGTGATACTGTAGAACACGATGGTGATAGAAAAACCAAATAATATCAATCAAAATATACTTTCCAAAAGAAAGGATGAGAAAAGTCTGGGCAGAGCGACAGGAACTAAGATCAAATAGGGGCAGCAGGAACCAAAAGCAGTAAGCAAAGCGAGAAATGGGCCTGACCGGCGGGCCCGAGCAAACGTCCTTCTCCCGAATCCACGCAGAGGCATGCGCTGGCCAGTGGCTTAGTTTTGCTGATCTGCTTTTCCTCCCTGTCTTTGTCTTATTTATTAGAAGGTATGGTTCCCAGCAGGGGAGGGGTATCCATAGAAACAAGAGACAATGGAAAAATGAACAAAATGTACGTACCGAGCCAGACCTCCTGAGATGACTTGGTTTTGGGGGATGTTCTTCAGGACATGAAGGTGCTGTTTTAGGAAAGTGACAGCTAGTGAAACCTAGTAAGTGTTCACTTTCACTAAGTTTACAGACTTTTCCCCTGAGTGCGTGGCCTTTGTCTCTGTGCTGCCCAATGGGCAAAAAAAGTAGAGATACAACAGACAAAAGGGGAAAACGTGAGAATGCCAAAAAATTCGGCAAAACTAGCACATAGAAAGGTATACACGATGTATAGTCTAGGGCCAGGCTTGGCTCTCCTAGTTTTGGAATATTCACTTTCGATCCTTTTGTTGTTTTGGTTCTTTCCATTTCCATTGTTTGTGTCATTTTCTTGGTTTTCCTTCACTCTGCATCTGGATCACCATTTGTTTAGCCATTCCTCAGCTGGCGGGCATTGATTTTGTTTCTAGTTCTTTGCTACCACAAAAAGGGCTGCTATCTATATTTTGGTGTGCATACAACTTTTCTTTTTTTCAGTCACTGACCTCCTTGGAATATATGCCTAGCAGCATACCAGATTATTTTCCAGAAGGGTTGGGCCAATTCATAGTCAAGTCAACAAGCATTTCACAGTAGTGTGACACCCCCAACGTCATCCATTCCCATCTTTGCCAGTTTGGGGGGTTTGAAATTTGTAGCAGTCTTTCATATATGTGACATTAATCCTTTATGATCTTTCTTTGGGTGTAGTTAGGCCTTTAACCACGTTGCTCTTGGGGGGTGTCTTTTGGTCTTATATAGTTCTGTTAAGTGTCTCTGTATCTTGGATACCAAACCCTTATCCTAGATACTTGATACAAAGATTTTCTTCCCATTTGACTGCTTCCCTTGATGCATTTTCATTTGTGCAAAAAGCCTTACAATTTCATGTAATCAAAATGTTTTGTTTTGCTTTCTGTGATCATCTCTGTGCCTTGTTTGCTTAAGACAGAGGTGAGGAACCTGCCACCTCAAGGCCACGTGTGAATCCAAACTTCACAGAACAAATCCATCAAAGGGCTGCACTTGAGGACCTAGAGGACCACCCATGGCCTCGAGGCCACAGGTTCCCCTGCCCTGGGTTAAGAATTCACCTATTGCCCCTAGCTATGAAAGGTACCGACAGACCCTTTTTCACTTACCACTTCACTAGTCAGGATGACACAATTGATTCTTGTGCTATGAGAAAGGGTTTGGGGTAATAGAAAGTACTATGGGTTTCCTCTTTGTCTTGTAGGTTCGACATATCCTGTGTGAAAAGCATGGCAGAATCATGGAGGCCATGGAAAAACTGAAGTCTGGAGTGAGATTCAATGAAGTTGCCTCGCAGTACAGTGAAGACAAAGCCCGGCAGGGGGTACCTATTTCTTACCAGCTAGCACCATGCCTTAGCCCTAACCGTAACCCTCGATTTGCGCTAACCCTGAATTTTTTTCTCATTCCTCCGGCTCCAACATGCCAATAAACACATCATCTGGTGACAGAATATGTGCTTAGTTCAAGGCCTTAGCCAGCAAGAGCTGAAAGTGGGCAGTGACCCCCTGAAGCAGTGGCTATCCTCTTTGGGTTGTCCCTTCAAACACAGTGCCCACTGACAGGGAGGGGAAAACTGGCTTTAAAGATGCCAGTCTCCTCTCCCTTTCTTCATAGCTACTCTGGAGCTTTGTTTGAATTGGGGACCCACTGAAGTGAAGGAGGGACAGGCCTTTCTGCCTCTTCTGGTGCTAATGTGGAGTTACTAAGGGCTACGGGACTTAATCAGGAACTTCCACTTTCTCTCGTGACCCAGATCTTCTTTCTACAGTCTCCAGTCTACAGTACCTTCTTTGAGGAAGGTAACAAATGCACAGTGGATGCCCCACTCTTCAGCTTAATTGTGTATAATCGATTTCTTTTGGGTTTCTTTTTTTTCTCCAGGGAGATTTGGGCTGGATGACAAGAGGGTCCATGGTAGGCCCGTTCCAAGAAGCAGCCTTCGCCTTGCCTGTCAGTGGCCTGGACAAGCCCGTGTACACAGACCCCCCAGTGAAAACCAAATTTGGGTACCATATCATCATGGTTGAAGGGAGGAAATAAACTGGTAAATGAGTTGATTTTTCTGAACCTCAGACATCTAATGATTTCTTTTCAGGTGTTTTTTCAAGGACAGTTCTTCTCTAGTACCACCAGGGCACACCACAGTGCAGAGAGTCAGGAAGCCCGAAGTTTAAATCCAGCCTCAGGCACTTACTAGCTCTGTGACCCTGGGCAAGTCACTTAACCCTTGTGTGCTTCAGTTTCCTCAGCTGTAAAATAGAGAATAACAGCACCTATCTCCTAGGGTTGTTGTAAGGGCTAATGAGATACCATTTATATACTCTAATAATAAGCCGTAGAAATGTTTGTTCCCTCCCCCCTCTTCCATGGTGTTCTTGAAGGCTATGCCAATGGAGCATGAGCTCTGCCTTGGAGATTCTCCTGGGCTGGAAAAGCTTTGGGCTAGGCCTTGCTTAGCAAACAGGCCTACTTTCAGAAGAACAGCCTGCCTAGGACATTCCTCTGTCTGTTCCCAAGCCGCATCCTTTCTTTTTCCTGGTGTAGCCCCTCACTGTTGTCTTGCTCCATCTCCAGAACTTCCTCCCATCTAGCTCTTTTATGCCCTGTAGCTTCTACCTCCCTGCTTGTGACCTTCACTGAAGCCTTCCTAAAGTGAGACTCCTCCCTTCCCTCTAAAATAGCTGATCAGCTCAGATCCAGGAGCTGCACCCAAAGATCCCTCTGATCTGGGTGAGCAGCCATGCTTCCAAGCTGAACTAGCAGCTTTGGCCCAGAATGGAAGGTAGGACCTGCCTCTGTGGTCAGAGGCCCTTGTGGTCACTTTCTTCCTGCTATGGTCTTCGTGCGCCTTTAGGGTGTTACTCCCAAGGCTTCTAGATTCTTCTTGCCCCTTCCTATGCTCCCTGTGGAGTTGGTAGTTTAGAGGTGTGCTAGCCCTAGTGCAAGGGACTCATGCTGCTGTTCTCGTACCCTCCTCTGGTCCATGCATCCCACTACCTTGCGTATCTCCAGCTACAGCATTTCCCTTAAACACCAAATAAAAGGCTCTGATTCTTCTGCAAAGCCCCTTTAGGGCTCACCAACAGACCCTGCCACCTAAGTACTGACAAGGCCAGTAGGTAAATTATTTGATAGCCCATGAAAGAGGATCTGTGATCTTGTCAATTCAGAAGGTCCCCCTAATGAGGCAGAGAACAGTCCCTCCATCCTCCAAATCTCTTGTTCATTTATGACTTCTCATATGTTAGCTACAAAGATTCCACCCGATGTATACAGTGTACCAGTGGTAGAGCGCTCTCACTTTAAACCTGTTAAGTCAATCAGCATCGTGCCAGGCATTGTGCTGAGCACCGGGGACAAAAAGAAAGAAGACAGTCCCTGCCCTCAAGGCGCCCCCAGTCTAATGGAGGAGTTAGCATGCAAACAACCATGTACTAAGGAGATATACGAGAGAAATGGGAGCTAATCAACAGGGAAAGGGCCCTAGTGTTAAAGGGGGTCAGAAAAGCTTGCAGAACGTGGGCCTGTAACAGACGTGAAGGAAGCCAGGACGCAGAAATCAACAGTTCTGCAGTTGGGAAACGGAGTCTTTTTCAAGACATTCACTGGATCACCGAGTGTGTGGAAAGGAGGAAGGGGCCAGGTTTCAGAGGACTTTGAATGACAAGCTGCTCTAACTAGTGAGCCTTCTCTCTGCTCTCACGAGGGTTTTAGTGAGACAAGCACCAGATTTGGCCTCAGAAGGCCTTAGTTCTAGGCCCGGCACTGCTACTTACTACCTGTGTGACTTTAGGCAAGTCGTTTAACCTTTATTTCCTCAGTTGTAAAGTGAAGGCACTGGACAAGATGATCTCTAGGGGCCTTTCTAGTTCTAAACCTCGTGATCCTGAGGAACTTGCCATGGTAAGAGCCAAACAACATATGCAGCAGAATGGGACGATCCACACAGGTTCTAGGAGGGGGGTGACCCACAAAGGCTTTGCATAGAAAGCAGTATCTGAGCTGGGCCTAAAAGGGACAGATTTCATTAGGCAGAGCTTCCTGACTTGCGGAGGAATGTAGAAATGCAAGGGAATATACGAGAGGATTGGACAAGCTTAGATGGATTGTAGTATGTGAAGGGCAGTCATGAAGTAGCAGTGGGAAGATAAGGTGGAGCCAATTTGTGGAAGGCTGGGCGTGTCAGGCCAAGGAGTTTATTGTCTGGGCACTAGGGAGCCACAGGAGGGCTCTGAGTAGGGGAGTAACACCTTAGTGCTGTGTGACAGATGAATTGGAGGGAGGGGGGCACTTTCAGAAGTCATTCGAGTGATCTAGACCAGAGTGATGACTGTGGGTGCTGATGAGGGGACAGTGACAAGAGCAGTTCTGCTCTTAGTTTTCAGGCGCCGTTCCCAGATCAGTAAGCTCTGACACGGTTTCTGTAGCAATAAAGTGTAATCTCAGCTCAGTCTTAGACCAAAGGGTTAAGAGATGTGAACGTGCTAGCTTCTGCCTGGACTGCGTGGTTACTTTTTCCAAGGTCACTGCAGCACCATTCCAGCCTCGGGTCTTCTTTACCCGCTAAGAAACCAAGGAAGGATTTGGAAGGCGCAAGCTACTGCTGGACCCAGAAGGCCCCCTGGCCACTCCACCACATTGGCCCAAACTACTAAACCTGAGAAAAGCACCAATTCTTCGGCATAATGTAGTAGCTCTATCTCCCTTTTCCCCTGGTGTCTGAGAAATGTACTGATGCATAGAGGACTGGGCCTAGAGTCAGGAAGACCTGAGTTCAAATGTGGCCTCAGACACTCTACCTGTGTGACCATGGGCAAGTCACTTTACAAACTGCCTGCCTCAGTTTCCCCAACTGTAAATTGAGGTTAATAATGGTACCTCCCTCACTGTGGGAGCCCCAGTAAACTGGTACTCCTGTTCTCTGCCATTTGGTCCTCAACTAGGTGAAAACTCCTTTCTCCCTTGTATTGCTCCTCACTCATCCCCAGCCACCTCAGCCCCATCCTGCTTTTCCCTGCACTTCCACTGTCTTCTGCAATGCTCGTTCTATTAACAAACCCCTCCCCCAATCCCTGACACTCCAACCCCGAAGACAATCCATCCCATGCCTCTCTTCCAGTACTGAATGCCTGGAACATCTTGGGCCAGGAGAAATAGGCCGACTCCTTGCTGTTCTCTCCACTTCCAGGCCCTCCCTCTGCTGCCTAACCAGCTATATCCTTGGGAAGTCAGCCATCATCAGCCTCTAAGCCATTCGCCTCTTCCTTTAGGAGGTCAGAGATGGCTCCGTCTTCCTCTACGCTCCAACACCTGCTCATACCTGGGCAAGATGGCCTCCCCCCTCCCGTGAGCCCTACCTAGTTCACTACCTTCACACCTAGGGCATCCATACCTTTGGTGCCTGTCCTCCAGCATGCAACCATTCTGACCACAACTTCCCCCTTCAGCCTCTCCCAGTCTATCTGTTGCCTTCTAGCCTTGAATCCCCAGTTGTTGCTCCCTTTCTCGCACTCTAGGTTCCTAACAAAATCATCCTTGTAGATTCCCTGATCTCACCATCCCATCTCCCACCTCTGTGCCTTTGCTCAGGCTGTCACTCCCACCTGGAATGCTCTCCCTTAAGTACTGCTTCCTACAAGATATCCTTCCTGACCCATCTAGTTTATTATTGCTTGCTCTCTCCTCAAATGGATATTGTGCTTAATTATCTGTTTATATGTTGGGGTAGAATGTACATTCCTTGAAGACAGGGACTGTTTTTTGTCTGTACCTTCAGTACCTAGTACTTGTCTTTGCATGTATTAGGAGCCAGATGGCATAGTGGATAGGGCACTGGGCGTGGCGTCAGGAAGACCCGAGTTCAAATATGGCCTCAGACACAAGCTGTGACTTGGGTGTTTGGTGGGGGTCACTGTGGCAGTGGCTTCACCTCTGCCTCAGTTTCCTCTTCTGTAAAATGAGGATAATAATGGCACCTACCTCCCAGGACTATTGTGAGGATGATCAAATAATCTTCAGGAGCTTAGCACACTGCTGTAGAATTGGGAAATCTTATCAAGGGCACGTCCAATCCAATCTAAATCTGAAACTCAAGGGGCAGCGACTGGCTTTTCTTTTTAACTGTCTCACCCTGTCCACTTTCACAGTAATAGTAATATACTTCACATATGGAGAGTGCAATGTTTTCCAATGGGTGCTGGCCAAGCCTCAGCAGCTATGGGTGGCATTTTAAAGATAAAGAAGTCAGAGCTAGGCCTGGCAGTGCCATGAACACAGCAGGCAGCCTCCTCCTCCTCTTCCCCCCCCCCCCCAGATTCAAATCCTGCCTCAGACACTTAAGTAACTGTGTGAAGGCGGACAAGTCATTGAACCTCACTCGGCCTGTTAAATGAGGAGGCCAAGTCCAACTCTGAGGTTCCTTTTTTTCCTGAGTGAAGGGGAACAGTTTATGTAAGATCCACTTCCCCCTACTCCCCTCCTCGCTATGGGGGCAGGCAGTTATGGGAAAGGAGGAATGTGGAGGCTTAGTGATGAGCAGAGTGGCCCAACCTCCAGTTGGATGTATTCTGGGAAAGAAGAACAAGTGGAAAAAGTGCTCTTCTCAACACAGCTCCAAGGCTTAGGGATGGTTCCACACAAAAATTCCTAAGAGCTAGTATTTGTACTAGATCTTAGTCCGGTTTTAAGCTTGAGATTTTTAGGTTTAACAGAAGTGCGGCGTGACTTTTTTTTTTCTTGGAGGGGAGAAGGCAGGGCAATTGGGGTTAAGTGACTTGCCTAAGGTCACACAGCTAGTGTGTCAAGTGCCTGAGGCCTGATTTGAACTCAGGTCCTCCTGACACCAGGGCTGGTACCCTACTCAATGCACCACCCAGCTGCCCCACCATGACTTTGTTAGTGTTTTACATGTTAGCTCCTTTGATGGTCAGGATATGTTGAGCCAGTCAGACTTTGTGAAGCAGTAGCAGTGCCCAAAGAGAACATAACACATCATTTGAATTAAATTCACTTTAATTTTCCCAACTAGATTGCAAACCCCCGGAGGCTTTTCAGAACGGGGTCAATTAACTTTTAAACTTAAAAGAACCTTTTAAACTTAAAAGAACCTTTTAAAAAAAAAAACAATATTCTCCCATATGGACTGTCCATTCCAGCAGCAAAACACACAAGAACAAAAGTCAGCAAAAATCGCAATCCTGCACCCCAGTCTTCACGGGAGTAATAAATGTTCACAAAAACATAGGAACATAAACGTGGTACTTGCTAAACATGCTAGAACCTATCTTTTATTTGAAGCATCACCTTAAATGAGGAGAAACTGAGTTAGAAAAATAAGCATAGATACCCTTCAGTGGATTTTCAAGTATAGTAAACAAACCACATTCTCAATTTTGATTAAGTTGCTTAAATAAACTTAAAGTCAGGAGCATGACTTGTGGATCTGAACTTCTTATATCAAGGGCTTTAACTAAACAGTTGAGTGCTTCCTTGATTTTCCCGCTCTCTTTCAGTTCCTTTCCACACCTGACAAGAGCTTCGTACTCATCGGTCCCGGGAGCTGAACTCGGGTTGTGTGCAGTAGTCTCTTGTGGATCCTGTCCAGATGCACTCTGGGCTAAGTCTGAGCGAGGCACAGATGAAAAACAGGGCTCACTTTGGGACAATGAGACTTCTTCTGCGGGTTCCTCTTCTGAATGTTCAGACTCTTGACTGTACTCTGCTGTTTCTTCTTCTAAATGCTCGTCTGTACTCTTTTGCTCACTGGCATCTTCCATTCCTTCCTCCATATCTTCGACATGGTCTAAAATCACGTTAATAAGAGATCTCCTTGAAGCCAGGGATCTTCTAGAAATTACAGAATTATTTTCACCACTACGTATTTCAGGTAAAAACAGTTCAGATTGAGATCTATTGCTTTTGGGAGTTGAACTAAATTGTGTTAATAATGGATTTGGGAAAGGGGATGACATCCCTTCTGTCACAGAATCATCTTCATCTTCTGAAACAATCCTCTTCATCACATTTCTCGTTTTCACAGGAGCTATTTTGTCTTCCAGTTCACTTTCTTGATCAGAGAGATTCTCAAGCTGTGGATACCCAAAAGTACTCTGCCCTCGAGGATTAGTTGCTAAATCTCGCACACTGTTCTCCTTTTCAGTGGGCTCCAAAGACTGCTTGGAAAGATTCTGTCCACTCTCCAGAGAGTCTTCCAAGAAAAGATTGAAATCATCAGCGTCCTGCAGCGAAGGAACTAAGGATTCTTTTCCTAACTTGGCCTCATTTGGTCTAGAATTCTCCATTGCAGTCTGGCCTGCTGACAAATTGCCTACTAAGCTAATGAGAGAAGTACCCAATTCCATAGACTTTTCTAGACTAATGGGCAAAATGGAAGATTCCAATAAAATCTCAGAATTTGTAAGGCGATCTGGATTTGGCTCAAGATTAGTATTTGCTGTTTCCTGAACTAACTTCTTTACGCTCTCCTTAGTGTGATCTGGTAAAACCTGACTACTATTGTCAGGATTCTTGGTCTCTGATATTTCTATTTCATGGCAGTCTTGGTGGGAAGAAGTAGTTACAAATTCATCACCAGTTTTGTGTTCCGATACGCGAACGTCAGGTTGTTTCACAGACACGTCCACGTTCGCGGCAGAGAGATCGCAGGCCTCGCTGTCTTCAGTAATACTTAAATGTGCAATTGCAGAACTGAAAGAGTCTTCTCTGACAGGCACTGAAGGACCATGTTCAACATTACATGCAGCAGCATAGTTTTCCTTTGGTTGGGGAGATGTAGGTTTCTTCAGCCGGGTTTCCTCAACTCTGTTCAGTAAAAGCTCATTATTCTGAGACTCTAATTCCACTAGGAGTTGAGCCTTTTGAACCCTCTCCTGAACATACTGAGATTCCCCTGCCTCGGACTCTTCACGAACAGACAAATCACGTGTGAACATCAAATCGTGGTCAGAGATTCCTGCTATTCCCAAAGCATGCAGGTAAGCAATATGTTCTTCCAACTTCTTGTCCGTCTTTCTGTGACCGGCATGCAAAGAATGCAGTTGCAACTGTGTCGCAGAACTCCGAAAATCGCCTATTGTAAAGAGCTCTTTTAATTCTTGCTTGCTAAAATATCTCATGGGGTTTTTTTGATCCCCAGTTGTTTGTCTCATTAACGAGTCCTTGAAAACCTGTCTCCTATATATCTTCTCCTCCACCGTACCACAGGTGATCAACCTATAAACCACCACATTTTCTTTTTGTCCAATTCTGTAAACTCTATCTACAGCTTGTGCATCAGTTGCAGGATTCCAGCTAGGATCAAAAATGACCACTCTAGTTGCTGCAGTTAAAGTGAGGCCTACTCCGCCTACTTGGGAAGTAAGGAGAAAAACAGAGACACAGTGACTCCTTTGAAATAAGTCAATTCGCCTCTGTCTTTCTGAAAGATGAGTAACGGTTCCGTCGATACGCAAAGTTTTGAAATTCTCTTTCTTTAAAAGGTGCTCTATGATGTCTAGAAGTTTTCTGGATTGGGAAAACACCAGAGTTTGATGTCCTTCATCTTGTAACCTCTTAAGCAAAGCCATAAGGAATATCACTTTCCCCGATTCTTGCATTAGGGCCTCATGAGGTACCTGATCGATCCAGATATCCGAATGAGCGACTTCACTTTCGTCTCCACCAGACAAGTCGCCTTCTTTGAGGCCTAACAAACCGCGAGCCCGTGCCGACAGTAACCTCGGGTGATCGCACAACTTCTTTAAGACAGTCAGCTCGGCCAAAGGTGAACGTGTTTCCATCAGCAACTCTTTGATATGCTTTAGGGATACAAACTTCCTGTATATCTCTTCTTGCAAAGGTGCTAAATACACCCAAATAATTAGCTCGTTTTTCCTGGAAAGGGAAGGGATTTCACAGACGATGTCACCGCCTGGATTCTTTTCAGGAAGACTGCTTTGGGGTTTGTTGGCACTTCTCTTCTGTACATCTTCTTTAGTCCTCCTGAGAAAATAGGGTTTTATAAGTGTCATTAAGTTCTCAGATATTTTCAGCCCCAGGGCCTTCTCCCCTAAAGTAGCATCTTTCTCCCTGGCCCTAGTAATAGGATTTTCATACTCCATTTTAAAGGTTTTAGATGTTCCTAGCAAGGATCCCTGACAAGCAAAATCAAAGAGGGACCACAGCTCATACAAGTTATTCTGAATTGGAGTTCCTGTCAGGAGGACGCGGTTTTTCACAGGGAGAGCCCGGGCAGCAATTGCTGACTTGGTAGAAGTGCTTTTAATTTTATGTGCTTCGTCAAGTATAAGATAGTCCCAGACAAACTCTCTTCCATCCAGTTGGGAAAGCTGCTGCCAGTTGTTGATCAGCATCTGGTACGTTGTAACAGCTACCCCGTTTCTCCTCTGAATCCTGTTGAGATTTCTGGTACGTTCATTCTTGCTAGAACCGTGAAAGGTGGCAACTCTCATTCCTGGGGTCCACTTAGCAAATTCTTTAGTCCATGTGCCGATAAGGCCGGTAGGCATGATCAGCAGGACGTGCCTCACGTGTTCGGCATCGAACATAGCAGAAAGGAAAGCAAGGATCTGAACGGTCTTCCCCAATCCCATATCATCTGCCAATATGCCACCCTTCCTTCTGTCTTTATACAGGCTATAGAGAAAGGCCACACCTTCTCTCTGGTGCTCAAAAAGTCGGTCGTGCAGTTCTCGATATAGCATCAAGCCGCTGTTACACACTTCGACGAATTCGTCATCTCCTTCCACCGACAGCTCTCGCAGGGCTTCCTGTAGTCTCTGGATTCGGCTCAGGACCTTGTCACTGGGAAAAACCTCTTTTGCTAAATAGAAAAGTCTGAGGGCTTCTTCCAGATAGCCTTTCTTCGTAGCTTCTTTTGCTTCTTTTACGTATCTGTAAACGTGAAAAAGAAAGGCGCTTGCCACATGCTGGACAAAAATGAAACAGTTCGTCGAAGGGAAGGACTAGCAGATGTGTATAAATGAGAGGGGGGGAGGGAGAGAGGGAGGGGGAGAAAGAGAGGGGAAGGCAGAGGGAAAGAGAGAGAGAATGTGTATATGAGAGAAGATGACAGAAAGAGAGAGAATGAGAATCAGGAGAGGCCTAGTGGAGGAGAGATGAAGAAAGTCTTCCCATAGGAGCTAGCACCAGAATTGAGTTTTCAAGGAAATTAGGTATCCTAAGAGGCAAAGATGAGGAAAGAATGTATGGGGGACAAACAGCCTGTACAAAAGTAGAGATGAGAGATATGATGGATTACAGACTGCGTAAAAGGGAATAATAATGGATAAGTCTTGAAAGGTAGATTGGAGCCAGGCTGTGAAGGGGTTTCAGTGACCAACAGAGGAGTTCATAGTTGATCCTACAAGAAATAGGGTGCCACTGGAGGTTACCGAGTAGGGGGATATCATTCTGGCAGCTATGTGGAAGATGCCAATCAGAAAGGGAAGAGAGTGAAGGCAAGGAGACTAATTAGGAGGTTATTGCAATAGTCTAGGAAACAAGTGATGAGGACCTGAACTGGAATGGAAACAAGAGGACAGACTTAGGAGAGGCTGTGGAGGTAGTTACCAAGACTTAGTAACACCTTAAATGTGGGATTAGGGACAATGGAGGACTCAAGATCTGGAAGGTTTTAAACTTCAGTGACTAGACAGAGGAAAGACCAGGAGTTTGAGATGCCCATGGGATGGGATACCCAGTCAAAACGTCCAGGAGGTAGGTAGCACTTCAGTGTTCGGCCTAGGGGCCGGCAGTCCTGATTCTGTTATAAGCTAGAGTTCATTTTGTAATCCAAACTAGACTTGTAATAGCCTAAATTCAGAACCGAAGAGACCAGCTCAAAAGATGCTTTCACAGAGCAAAGAGCTGCAAACACTCAAAGAGCCATACCAGCAATCACAGTTTCAGACGCCAATGGTAGGAAATGACCACGTGACGGTTATTGGTTCCCCAGTCTAAAAAAAAGGTCTCAAACCTGCCACCTAGAGCAGGAGCCGCACCCTGAATGTGAATACGGAGTTCAGAAGTTTCCTTCTTTGAAGGGATCGTAATCCCAGCGCCCAACATCTGGCTAGTGTTGGAGCCATTTGCTGATTGAGCTTTGTTGCCTTTCTTTTTCCATTCCTAGATATGGAAAGGAGCCAAAATCTTCCTGACTCCACGTAACCATTCAGGCTCTGGCTCCCTCTCTAGGTGGCAAATCTCAGACATTTTGTTAGACAGTGGAACCAGTAACCATCACATGTTCATTTCCCATCATTGGTGCCTGAAACACCTATTGCTGGTGTGGCCCTATGAGTGTTTCTGGCACCTTCCTGGCTCCAACCCTAATCAAGTCAATTAACTTTTCTGAACATCAGGTTCCTCGTCTGTAAAACGGGGACAACAAGACCCCCTGCCTCCCAGGGTCATTGTAAGTGTCCAATGGCTATGAAAAGGAGTAGCATCTCACTGCCTTAGCCCAGAGTAAGCACATCACCTGTGTAATAAAGGGAGGTCACATCAACAAGCATTTACTAAGGACTTACTGTGTGCCAAGTGCTGGGGATACAGTGAGGGGCCACCCAAGCACTTTACATTCCAGCACATAAAAGAGGTGGACAGGGCTGAAGAGTATGGTGGTGAAGTTCAGAGAAGGACGGATGGCTAGTCTGGGCAGGAGGAAGTCACCAATGGCACTCACTAGAGGCAGAGAGTGACCAGAGCACTGAGAAGATCTGAATTCAAAAGTGGCCTCAGAAGCTTCTTAGCAGTGTGACTATGGGCAAGCCACTTCATCTCTGTCTTGGATTTCTCCTCTGCAAAATGGGCACATTCCTTGGGGAACCTACCTCCCAGGGTTGTTGTGAGGACCAAATGAAGTAACATTTGTAAAAGTGCTTGGCACAGGGTGGATGCTTACTAAATGCTTAATCTCTCCCTCTAATAAGAGAAGGGGGCTAAAGGGGCAGAGGGAGAACGTGGCTAAAGCAGAGGGCAAAGCCCAGAGAATGGACCATGACTAGTCTGGGCCTTCTTCAAAATGGAGGTGGGGGAGCTATGCCCATGTAGAAGTGAAGCTCTTGCTCCAAATCCATTGGGCATCCCTGCCGGGCCTTCAAGAGGAAGACAATGCTTGAGGGAGGGGCAGTGGCCCCCAAAGTGATAAGGAGAAAGCAGAGAAAGCTACACTGGGCAAATACAAAAGTGTAGAGAAGACAGTCCATAAATCCCTTCCTGGAGGCAGAAGGGCTAGTAGAGGGCTAAAACATGCACACAAATAACTCTAACTTCCATGACTACATTATAACTACATAAGAGTGCCACGTATGGTCTGACAAAGAAAAGGTCATATGGGGAGGGGGGAAATCAGAATTTTCTTGGCTCTGTTCCCTCCTCCCCTAAAATCGGATAACTGTTTCTCTACTCCTCTTGGATCCTTTTGGGGAAAAGCCTGTATTCTGGGAAAAGAAAGGAGGGCAGAATAATGGTTCTATGGACGAAGAAGGAAGCATTTATCATTGCCAGTATCCCACCCAAGAGTACCACTGCCTCTCCCTCCTTCTGTGAGGCGCCTGCAGCCAGCTTCTAAAAGCCAGAGCCAAGTGCGACCCAGCTCGGGGCACTCTGGGTACGGGTCCCCATTGTTTGCTTTCTCCTAAAACACTTCCTGGCCAAGCTAGTACAATGGGTCGAGATTTTCAGGAAGGCCCAGCAGAGACTTAAAACATCACAAGGAAATTCGCTGGCATGCTTTCATTGTGTTCAGTCATTTTTCAGTCATGTCCGACTCTCTATGACCTCATTTAGAGTTTTCCTGGCAAAGATACTGGAGTGGTTTGTCATGTCTTTCTCCAGCTCATTTTACAGATGAGGAAACTGAGGCAAACAGGGTCAAGTGACTTACCCAGGGTCACACAGCTAGTACGTGTCTGAGGCCAGATTTGAACTCAGGAAGATGAGTCTGGCACTCTATCCATGGCAATGCCACCTAGCTGCCCTTGGCTTTCATTGTACACACAAGAAAATACATTTGAAGGAAAGCATTGGTATCTGTGGGTGGCGGGAAAAAAAAAAATCAAGAAAATCTTCCCATAAGAGGTGGTACCAGAGATGAGCTTCGAAGGAAGCCAAGGATTCTAAGAGGCTGAGGTGAGGAGGGAAGGCATTCCTGGCATGGGAGATAGCCTGTGAAAAGACATAGGCAAAAGACTGGACACAGAACTGAGTTTGGGGAATAGCTGGTAGGTCCATTTGGGTGGACATTGTGAAGAAGAACAAGGGAGAAGTTGGAAGCCAGATTGGGGAAGGTATGAAATGTTAGGCTTGTAAAGGCAAGAAGCCATTGAAGATCTCTGAGCAGAGGAGTAACATGGCCAGACCTGTGGAGGACAGATTAGAAAGGGGAAGAAATGACCTGCCACTACTGTCTAGCCAAGAAGAAATGAGGGTCTGTAGTGGTTCAATGAGTGAAGAGAATGGAATGGATCCCAGGGAGTGGCAGAGTCAGAGTACAGAATTGACAAGACTTGGAAATAGGATTAAAGAGAGAAGAATCAAAGGTGACTCAAGGTCACCCCCCCACACAGGGAATCCTACACACAGCCAAGTTCAGGTTCTTATCACCTCAAGTAGGGACTATTAAAAGTGGCCTGCCTCCCTTTCTCCCTCAATAATAGCTATTAAAATAATAATTATAGACTTGGAAATACCCAAATTAACTACAAAGGACCTATGAAGGAAGAAGCTATCTGTATCCAGAGAATACGCGCGCGCGTGTGTGTGTGTGTGTCTCTCTATCTCTCTCTCTCTCTAATGGGGGGGGGGGGGTGTTAAAAAGTTAACAAGATAGCCAGAATAGCAAGTTGTACATAACAGTTTGGCATTTCACGTGCAATCATTTTTTTTTATTCTACTATGGCATAGAAATGCTTGTTCTATTTCATAAACTGAAAATAATAATAATAGCTAACATTTATATCACACTTAGGTACCAGGTACTCTAACTGCTTTAGAATTATCTCATTTGGGGGCAGAGCCAAGATGGCAGCTGGAAAGCAGGGGACCTTCCAAACACCTATAAAAAAGGCTCTGAACAAATTCTAGAGCTGCAGAACTGCAGAACCCACAAAATAGCAGAGGGATGCAGGGCTCCAGCCCAGGACAACCTGGATGGTTGCTGGGTAAGGTCTATAGTGGAACAGAGCCCAGCATGGGCCAAGCCTGGACCAACCAGACTGGGAGCTGGGCAGAACAGGCCCTAGCGCCCTGAATCAGTGAGCTGTGGCAGTTACCAGACTTCTCAACCCACAAACGCCAAAGACAACTGAGAAGGTTAGTGGGAAAAGCTGCTGGGACAGAGTGAAAGGAGTTCCCCATTAGGCCACCACCCCGGGGGGGGGGGGGGGGGGGGGGGGGGGGGGGGGGGGGGG
>CM053628.1:1684403-1706437 GCA_028646595.1 Phalanger gymnotis | reverse complement strand
GGAGCAGGGCGGGATTAGGAGAAGGGAGGGGGTGGTGATGAGAGATGCTGTGGAAAGTGTGAAACGGGACCAATCTTTTTCTCTTCTTTAAAATCTGTCTTTTTCTTGCTGGCCAGTCCTTCTGAAGTTCCAACCTTTGACGTGATTTTCTCTGTTAGGAATTTGTGATGCAAATATCTGTATGTCTGTGTGTCTTTCTGACCTTCTGACTCGGTGATTCTCCTTTTGGCTTCGTCACTTCTGAATCTTTTTTCCCCCCAGCTGACGTTCGGTGGGGTGGGTGGGGTAGGGTTCGATTGTTCTTGGCTTGTCTCCCGGTGGCATGTACACCATACACCCGAACAATGAAGTAAATTGAAAACGAGCAGTTTGCACACACCACACATTTATACCCTCCGTCCCGCTTTGCTCTCAGTCTGGAAGCTGTGGTCCTGTGCTCTGCATTTGACCTGGGGGCTCAGCGTGGGGTCCTACCGCTTGCTTGCTCTTTGCTTAACCTTGGCCAAGTCACTTCTCTGCCCCTCAATTGTGTTATCTTTCAAAACTAGGTTACCCTTCTAACTTGAATTCTATAATTCTCATATTAATGTCTAGCAGAGATTTTGTTTCATCTTTATTTAAAAGTTTACGGATCACATTTTTTAAAAGACATCCACTTGATAATGTCTCATAGCATATGGTAGAGTCACATATTTGATTGGAATAACGTTAAAGACATCAGAACCCAGTATTTTCTCTTTTTCCAATAGTTATAAAATGATTAAAATTTAAAAAGAAAAGCCGTTCCAGCCATTTGGTTATATATTCCATGGATTCTTTTTCCTTCCTGGGGGCCATTGATCAGTAGCTGGTATGTGCCCTCTCAGGCTTGAAGCCACTCTGTGTTTCTAACATGTACAAACCATAGTTTGCAGCTTTATGAGAAGGAGCCACACTAGGAGGCCTGGAGGTCAAGGAGATGAAACACACTCACTTCCCGGAAGGTTAGGATTGTTTTGGGACCATATTGGCCACTTCTGGCCCACAGGGTTAGGCACTGGGGGAAAATGGTATTCTTAAGCCTCTCAACTCTTTGCTGATTAGTAAGCTGGGCTTGTCCTGCCAGTGGGACACCAGCCCCAGAAAGTAGGTGGTGTTCTCTCGGGTTTGTTTTTGCATTTCAAAGTTCTTCCCCAACTCCAGTCTTTACATCAGAATCAGGACTTGAAAGTCCTCTCTACGGGAGCACTAGAGTGTGGCAGGTACCAGAGTCAAGTGGACTTGGGAAATGTTTAACAAAAGAAATAAAAACACAGGAGAACGTTGGTGATGTTACTGCTTGGTTTGCAAAGTCAATGTGCAGCCTGCTGGGATCCTTAGTTTAGGAGTTTGACGCCACTGCCCTATTCTATTAAAGGTTCATTTTTTACCCTGTAGGGTTAAACTCAGCTTTGCTGGATAAGGTATCCTTGGGCATAAACCTGTATTTTTTGCCTTTTGGAATATTGCATTTCAAGATCGTTCCTTATTTATAATCCAAGTTGCCAGGTTTTAAATGATCCTGCCTTTGGTTCCTTGTGTAGCAGTGATCACTGGCCCCCACCGTCTGCAGGCCAAGTATATTACATTTTCACCCCTTGCCCAGGGTTCTCTGGTGCCCTTGAGAAGGTGTAGGGGTGATGTGTATAGTCTCTGTCATTGGCTCAAGCCCCTGTCAGTTCATATTCTCCCAATTTTAGGAGTCCCCAGAAACCTAGTTCCATTTAACCACTTAACAATCCAATTAACTTTTTACAAAGTAACATTTACTTCAAAAGTATAGCTAGAACAAACACACAGATAATACCCCCCAGACCCCCTTAGTTGGAGGAGAGGAGGTGGATTAATCACAGTTTAGCTCAATTCCTATGTAGCATTAATCCCACCAAGTTCTAAATCCAGTCCCTACTCCCCCACTTTGGGCTTCTGTCCCAGGACCCTGGTTTCCCAGGGCTTCCCTACTGGGCTAGTGGTACCATCTGGCCTGGAATCCTGGCTCTAAGGCCCCCTGACTCAAGCCTCTGGGTCTAGGAGTCCACTTCCTGTATCTTGAACTGAAAATGACAAATGAAACAGACTCAAACCCCAGGCCTCTTTCTTAGGACCATAGACCTAAAAAGAGAGGGAGGTACCCTTCTCTCTCCCAATTTAGTTCATGGTCCCCATCTCCAGGTGCCTTTTGTCGGATGTGGCTACAAAGCCTGTGGACCAAGGCTACCACGGAGTGTCTGGTGTCTCCCCCATGGAGACCTCTCTCTTAGGTGATCTAGGCATACTCCAAAGCCCCTTTACAAATAAAATACAATACATAGGATTACAAAGAAAATCAATTATACAGAAATACAATCTGGAGATGTGATCACCTGCCATCTAGCAGTGGGTCTAGTAACTACAGTCATTTCAAAGTCGTGCAGAGTGAAATGTAACACAGTAATGAGATGGGAAAATATCTGGGATTTCTCTTGGTGACAAAGTTATGGGGTCCAGCTAGTACAATTGTGGTTTGCTACATTCATGCTTTCAGGAAATGCTAAATTGCAGTTAGAGATTAGTGAAAATAATGACGTCATTTCCCCACCTCCAAACTCCCAGGCTCTTGTCTCATTCATGTTCCACGGATTCCAGGTTAAGACCCCCTGATCTAGAGTTTTGGTCACCAGTATATGTCTGTATTGCCATATGGGTTTTATCACTTATTTTTTAGGACACTATGAAATTCTGTTATGTTTAGATTCCATAAATTAGCCACTTTCCCTTTGAACATAAAGGTTGTTTCAGATGTTTGTTCCTGGTTTCACATACTCCTCTATTATATCAAAGCAAAATCGTGCCAGTTACATATTACTTTGGCTTTTTAACATGAAAAAAATGGTCATATGTTATTAAAGGCATTTTCTATAGTGACAGCAAGTTGTACAGTAGACTGCCCCACAGCCCTGAACGTGTAGCTGGAACCAGATTAAAGTATAATTGGGAAGTATTTCACAAAATAAACAAAAATACAGATAATGGTTATTTGTAGCTTTCTAAGTCAATATGTGGCAGGATATGCAAGGATCCTTACTTTTAGCGGCCTTTTTCTATTTGAGTTTGCCATCATTGTTGTAGAGGAAAGACTACTGGATTTGGAGTCAGGAGAGTTCTACAGTTGAAGTCTAAGCCTGGCACCCTGGCACATGCTTGTGGGGCCTTGGGCAAGTCATTTAACTTGTTGGAGCCTTAGCTTTTCCATATGTAAAATGGTCATAATAAATACTGGTACCATTTGCCTTTCAGAGCGCTTTATAGGATGTTTATGACATGCTTTCGGAACAGGACGTGTTTGCAAATCTAAACTCGTTATATAAATGTCACTTATTTTCAACCATCATAATTATTTTTATGAATTTTATTTTATTATGTGGGCTCTTTTCCTAATATCGAACTCCCTTACATTACTGGTATTACTTCTGCTTAATTATAGGCCTCAGGTTTGGGGGTTTTTCTATTGCTATATTTTGTTTGTTACATCTAATATTTTTGCATTGATATTTCTTAACACTATTGATCTGTAGTTCTCTGTCTGCCTTATCCTCAACAGGTCTGCACATCAGGACCATATTTGCTTCATAGAGTCAGGGACAGCACCATCTTTTTATTTGGTTTTGGACTCTTTTGCTATAATTCATTTTTGAATACACATGGTCCTAGCATCTTCCTTTTGTTTGGCAGCTCAAGAATGCTTCGTTCAGCTATTCTTTCTAATAGGATTTTTATATAGGTTATTTATTGCTTATTTTTTCAATTTGGGTATCGTTTTTTGCAAATAATTACCTCTATACCCTCTGTTTTATCTGTATATGTAATATGCTCAATTTTCTCTATATCATCTTCATTCCCTGTGATTTTCCCCCTTTCTCTTTTCTGATTTTATATTGGGCTTTTCTTCTTTTTGATCACATTTGCTAGTGATTTATCAATTTTATTTGTCTTTTTAAAACAGACAGCTCTTTGATTAATTCACTTGTCTTTTTATTTGAAAATGTTTTGGTTGATTTCTCCTCTAATTCTAGCAATTTTCTGTTTCGGTCTCATTTTGGAGGTATTGATTGATCTGTTCATTTTCAGTTTTAAAACATACTAAGTCAACTCAGAAATGCTTCCTATTTTTTCTCTGGTTATAATATGGCCCCTGAGTACTGCTTTAGCTATGTCCAATAAAGTTGCTATTATATAATTGAGGTTTTCTGTAATTAATTTGATTTTTAACACATGCATTATTGAGACATGTTTTAGTTTCCATAAAGGCCTTCATTTATTAAGTGTATTTCTCCTTTTGATAACTTTTTATTACATAATGATTTTAAAAATATGTTTAAAACTTATTTCTTTGTTTTGTCCATTTTTGTGAATGATTTGTGTGTATTTGGAAAAAAGTATATTCTCTTCCTTCTCCCCATTGAGTTTTCTCTATCAAATCTACTTTTTTTTAGCACTCTGTTCACATCTGTAATTGTTTTCTTATTAACCTTTTTTTATTTGATTTTTTATTATGTTAGCAGGATGTTGAAGTTCCCCACTGTTTATTGTATTACAAGCATTTTTTGGTAACTCAATTACATTTTCATTTATAAATTGCCTTGCTGTGTTATTAGGTGCATATATGCTTAATATTGATATCCTCTTCATTGGCAGTGACACTTTATTTTTGTTTACTTTTAGATATTTTTGTTTCTATTAAGTTCAAATATTTGAATAAAAAATACAACGAATGAAAAGAAACTAAGCAAAAAGTAATTGTGGATGATTGTAATGTAACTCTGCACATCTTTTATTTACCAGAAAGAGACTGTGCGTAAACTTTTTCTAAGGTCTTAACAAAGATGGTATATGCATTTGACATAATTCCATTGCTGTTGATACTGTTTTTCTGTCTTTTTATGAGAGGCAGCTTGGCAAAGGGAATAGAGAGCTAGTCTTGGATCCAGGATGACCTGGGTTCAAGGCCTGCCTCTGACTGGTCATGTGACTGTGGGCAACCCATGCGACTTGTTAGTTTTCTAGGCAACTCTCTAAGGCTCCAAGTTGCTGCCCTTCCTTGCGGGGGGGGGGGGGGCCTCACCTTGGAGTTCCCCTATTAACAGTGAAATGCTAGGTCCCATACCCAACCTGGCCTAGTCTTTCACAGTTGGAAGCAGTGTATTTGTTCTCCTTTGACTTCTTTCTTTACTCGGTATCACTTTACTTCCTATGTTTTCCTTGAGGTTAAGAATGCTTAGGTTTTTGTGTCCCCAAGATGAAGTACAATACAAGTCCTTACATATATTAAGCTTTTAAATAATTGTTTGAATTGACTTTTTAAAATTCTTCCTGTTTACCATTTTATTATGCAATAATATTTAATTGCCTTCATGTAACATCATTTCTTCATTCATTCAGTAAACATTTATTAAGCACCTACTATTTGCCAGGCACTGGGCTAAGTGCTAGAGATACAAAAAGAGGCAAAAGACAGTCTCTACCTTCAATGAGCTCACAATTTAATGGGGGAGACAACATGCAAACAAATACATACAAACCAAGCTATATATGGGATAAATAGAAAATAATCAACAGACAGGAGACACTGGAATGAAGAGGGGTTGAGAAAGGCTTCCTGTAGAATGGATTTTAGTTGGGACTTAAAGGAAGCCAGGGAGGATAATAGGGGAAGTGGAGGAGGGAGGGCATTCCAGGTGTGGGGGACAGCCAGAGAGAATGCCTGGAGCTGAGAGATGGAGTGTCTTGTTCGTGGAACAACCTGGAGGCCAGAGTCACTGGATCAAAGAATACATGTCGGGGAGTAAGATGTAAGACGACTGGAAAGGTAGGAGGGGGTAGGGCATGAAGGGCTTTGAATGCCAAACAGAGCATTTTGTATTTGTTCCTGGAGGCATTAGGAGCCCCTATTGTGGTTTGGGGTGCCGGGAACCCTGAAATGCAAGGGTACAGGGCGGGTCTGCCCCCCCGAAAGAATTCAACCACTCAAGCCTTCCAGTCAAAGTAGCCAGTTTATTGAAACACCAATAGAAGCAGGCAAGATTCTAAGTGAATCTGTGCAATTTAATGGGGGTAAGATTGGTACTTACACAAGAAAAGACAGTGAGCAGATCTGGAGGGGATTAAGGAGTGGTAAATAGCCTGGGGTGGGCCAGGTGCAGAAAATGAAAGGGGTTAAGTGGTCTGGGCTGGGTTGGAGGACCACAGAGAAGGACTATTGAGTATCTAGGGATGAGTCAGATGCCTCAGGCAAGATGCTAGGGACTGGGCAGTGTGGGAAAGTCCAGGGCCTCTTAAGGGGCCAGGTCCTACCACCCTATCACCCCTAGAGTTTACTGAGGTGGGGGGGGGGGCGATGTGATCAGACATGCACTGTAGGAAAATCACTTTAGTGGCTGAATGGAAAATTAGTCAATTAGAGACTAAACAAGGATAAACTTTGTATTCTAATATAGCGAGATGATGTATGTGTCATTAAGAATCACAGAGGGAGACAGGGCCTGGGAGTGGTTTTGTTACATTTCAATGATCTTAAAAGAAAAATTGAAAGGGAGGGAAAGAGGACTGGGGGAGGGGGCAGGGGAAGGGAGAGAAAGATGGGGGAAATTGGCTCTTTTAATTGGGCTCTATACAAATAAGGAGAAAGGGATGGAATAGAGAGAGGGTGACACTTGGATCTCACTCATCTAAACTAGTCAAAGGAGGGAAGAATATACACATTTGGATACCAAACTACATTGCACTCAACAGGGAAACAGGAGGGATAAGATGGTTGGTAGACTAGGGGAGGGACTAATCTTAAGGAAAACCAACTCAAAGAAGGAGCAAGAAACAAAGAGAAAAGTAAAAGACTAGGATAGAGAAAACAAAAATCACCGCTGTAATGAAATGTATTCACCCATAAAACAGAAAAGGATAGCAAACTAGATTAGAAAGGATCACTCAACAACATGTTATTTACAAGAAACACTTGAAACAGAAAGATGCACACGGGCGGTTAGGTGGCACAGCAAGTAGAGCACGGGCCCTGGAGTCGGGAGGACCTGACTTCAAATCCGGACTTAGACACTTGACACATTTACTAGCTGTGTGACCTTGGGCAGGTCACTTAACCCCGATTGCCCTGCCTTCCCCCCTCCAAAAATTAAAAAAAAATAGCTTTCAAAGAAAGATGTGCACAAAATTACAATAAGCAATAAGTAAAATAGTTGAAGCAAAATCTCTTACACTTCCACTGATGTAAAAATGGAAGGGGCCTCTGACAAAGCAACAAGTAAAGTAGACTTAAAAGAGAAACAGGGAAACCACATTTTGCTAAAAGGTACCACAGACTGAATGCTCAGACTAAATATAAATATGCCAGATATGGCATCTAAATACATAAATAAATGAGTCACAGGGAGAAATGATAAAATAATTCAAGATAGACTTGAATAGAATTGGAGAAAAGTTAAATGAGATAGAACTTCAGAGATTATTGAATGAGAATAGAAGCCACACATAGCACCTTCACAAAAATGAACCTTCTATTAGGGCGTAAAAGCTTTATACATGAAGAAATCTTAAATGCCTCTTTTACAGACCACAATGCAATAAAGGGATATGCAGTAAAGGACCTCTAATGAAATGGTTGAAAAATAATTAGAGACTAAATAACTTATTCCTAAAGAATGGGCAAAAACCAAATCATAGAAGCAATTTTATTAAAGATAAATGACGGCAACAACAGAAAAAGATAATGACAACATTTATACCATTTATATCACTTATCAGTAAAAGAGAGAAAGAACAGGTCAACAAATTGGGCATGCAACTAAAAAAAAATTAAAACCCACTGGAAAACCAAATTTAAAAATCCTAATTAAACACCAAAATGGAAATCCTGAAAAATCAATGAGAAAATGAACAAAATTCATAGCAAAAAAACCCAAACAAACTCCATTACTAAAACCTGAAGCTGTTTGGGTTTTGGGGGGAGAAGGGGAGTGGATAGTAAGAGAGAAACCATTAGCTTCCTTGATTTAAAAAAAAAAACCACATTACCAGTATCAAAAATGAAAAAGGTGAATTCATAACTAATAAAGAAGAAATAAAAGGAAATATTAGGATCTATTTTACCCATTATATACCAATAAAACTGACAATCTAAATGAAATGGGTGAATATTTACAGGACATAAAATGCCCGTATTAACAGAACAGGAAACAAGGAACATAAATAACCAAATCTTAAAAAAAGAATCCATAAATTAACTTCCAAAGGAAAAAAAAACCCAAGACCAGGTGAATTTGCAAGCAAGTTCTCAAACATTTAAAGAGCAATTAATTCCGATATTACATAAACTAAAAAAATAGGAAAAATAAGGGGTCCTAAAAAACTTCTTCTAAAATAGAAATATAGTTTCGATACCAAAACCAGGGAGAATCAAAGAAGAGAAAGAAAACTGGACCAACATCTCTAATGAATGTTCATGCCAAAAAAAAAAAAAATTAGCAAGGAGACTATAGCAACATTACTGTACCAAGATTATAAACTTGGACCAGGCTGAATTTATATCAGGAATACAGATTTGGGAAACTATAAGCCTGATTGACTACATCAAAAGAACAACAAAAGTCATCATTATATTGATAGATGCAGAAAAAGCTTTTGACAAAATACAATACCCATTCCCATTTAAAACAAAACAACACTAGAAAACATAGGAATAAATGGAAATTTCCTTCATGTGATAAGTAGTATCTCTAAAAGCATGAGTCAGCATAATCTTTAATGGGGACAAATTAGAGTAAGATCCAGTAAGATCAGTGGTGAAGCTAGGATGTCCATTATCACCATTGCTATTTATTATGGTACTAGAATTATTAGTTATAGTAGTAAAATAAGAAAAAGAAAATGGGAATAAACATAGGCAAAGAATAAACCAAATCATTGCTTTTTTTTGGAGGCAATGGGTTTAAATGACTTGCCCAGAGTCACACAGCTAGTAAGAGACTGAGGGTGGATTTGAACTCAGGTCCTCTTGACTCCAAGTTGGGGTTCTATCCATTGTACCACCTAGCTGCCCCCAAATTATTGCTTTTTGAAGATAATGTGAAAGTTTACTTAACGAACCTTAGAATCAACTAAAAAGCTAATTAAACAAGTATCAACTTAAGCAAAGTTACAAAATATAAAATAAACCCACATAAATCATTAGCATTTTTATGTTTCTGGCAAACTTTGGTAGGAAGAGACAGAGAAAATCCATTCAAAATAACTACAGAAAGTATAAATTATTTGGGAGTCTATCTGCCAAGGCACAGACAGGAACTAAATGCAATTACAGAACATTCTTTTCATAAATAAAGGCAGGTCTAAATAATTGGAGAAATATTCATTGATCATGAGTAGGCTGAGTCAATATAATAAAATGACAATACTTCCTAAATTAATTTACTTATTTAGTGCCATCTCAATCAAATTACCAAGGTATTACTTTATAGAGCTAGGGGAAAAAATTCCCTTTGGAGGACACAAGACCAAGAATCTCAAAGGAATTATTGAAAAAAGTGAGAAGGATGCAGACATAGTAGTACCATGTCTCGAGCCACACTACAAAGCAATAATCATCAAAGTTTGTTACTGGTGAAGAAATAAGTTGATCAGTGGAACAGGTTAGGTATATGATATACAGAAGCAAATGAGGGCAGTGCTCTGATGTTTGATAAACCAAGCCATTGGGACAGAAAAAAAATCATTATTTGACAAAAACCTTTGGGAAAACTGGAAAGAAATCTAGCAGAAACTAAGTACACACCAACACCTCATAACAAAATAAGTTCCAAATGGATACATGAGTTAGACATAAAGGATAACGTCTTAAATTAGAGGAGCAAGGAGGAAATTAACTGTCAAACAGGGATAGAGAAGATCATAGAAAATAAACTGGACAGTTTTGATTACATAAAATTTAAAAGTTTTTGCAAACCAATGCAACTAAAGTTAGAAAAGAAACAGATAGATGGGGGGGGGGGGAATCTTTGCAACAAATTTCTCTGAATGCATTCAAATTTATAAGAATAAGACAAAATGTCCTATTGATAAATGGTCAAAGCATATGAACAGGCAGTTTTCAGAGGAAGAAATCAAAGCTATTAACAGCCATATAAAAATGTGCCGAATCACTGCCAATTAGTGAAATGTAAGTTAAAACAGCTCTGAGGTACCACTTCCTACTTATCAGATTGTCAAAGTTGACCAACAAAGGTAAATGACAAATGTCAGAGGCTATGGGAAGAGGTATATTAATGGAGTGTTGATGGAGCTGTGAACTATGCCCCCAAAGCTATCATACTATGCATGCCCTTTGACCCAGAAATATCACTACTGGGTCTGTATCCCAAAGAGATCAAAGAAAAAGTAAAAAGATCAATCTCTACAAAAAATATTGATAGCATCTCTTTTTGTGGTGACAAAGAATTCGAAATTGAAGGGGCGCCATCAGTTGGGGAATGGCTAAACAAGTTATGATATATGACTGTGATGAAATACTATTATGTTATAAGAAATGATGATGGGGACAGTGTTAGAGAAACCTGAGAAGACTTGTGTAAGGGTAAGTCGAGCAGAACCAGGAGAGCAATGTATACAATAACAGTAATATTGTAAAGACAAACAACTTTGAAAGACCTGGAAACTCTGATCAGCACAATGACCAACCAATTCCAGAGGACTCCTGATGAAACATGCTTGCTACCTCCAGATAGAGAGATAATCAAGTCAGAGCACAGATTGAGACATATTTTTTTTTGATCATGTCTATTGCAGGAATTTGTTTTGCTTGATTATACACGTCTGTAATAGGAGTTTTGTTTTTTCATGCTTTCTTAATGGGGAGAGAGAAAAGATAGATTTTCATTTGAAAATAAAATTTAATTAAAAAGTAAAAAGTGCACAGCCCTTTAAAAAATCCTAGAAAACCAAGCAATTAAAAACACCAATTGAACACCAAAAGAGAAGTCCTAAAACTTAAAGACAAGATTAAAAATTAAAAGAAAAAAATTGAATTAAGAACTAAAACTAGGAGTTGGGTTTTTACTTTGAGAAAAGTAGATTAGCAATTAATCAATTTAATTTTTAAAAAACGAAACTAAATTACCAGTATCAAAAATGAAAGAGGAAGATTCACAACAAATGAAGAAGAAAGGATATTATTAGAAGCTATTTTGCCCAACATGCCAATAAAACTGATAAATGAAATGGGTAAATATTTTAAAAAATAGAAAATATCTAAATTAATAGAACACATAACAAGAAGTCAAACAAGTCATTAATGAACTCCCAAAGGAAAAAAGGACTAATTAGGTTTTTACATAATTTCTATCAAAAATTAAAAGAAAAATTAATTCTATTATTAAACTGTTTACAAAGATAGGTAAAGACGTGTCCCACAAAATCCCTTATATGATAAAAATTTGATCTTTGTATATAAAACTCTGTAAAATATACCTATTTTCATAATAGGAAAAAAAATACTAGAAAATGAGGAAAATGAACCTTTCCCTAATATGGTAAGTAGTATCTCTCTAAAAATAAAAACCAACATCGCATGTGAAGTTCAAAGAGCCTTTCTGGTGAGATCAGTAGGAGAGTAAGGATTTCCATTATCATCACTATTACTTGGCATGTAAATGTTAGGGAAAGCAATGAGATAAGAAAAAGTAATGGGCATAAGAACAGGCAAAGAAGAAATGAGATTGGCATGTTGTTTGCAGATGTAATGATGATTTATTTAGAGGACCTTGGAGAATCAATTAAAAATTAAAACAAGTAACTTCAGCAAAATTGTAGGATACAAAATAAACTCATGTAAATCATCTGCATTTCTGGATACTAGCAATAAAAGTCAACAGCAAAAGGTGGAGACAGTCCATTTAAGATAACTATATAATATGGAAAATACTCGGGAGTTTGCCTATCTATACTCATTCAGGAAGTATATGAAGACAGATATAAAACACTCTTTATAAAGTAAAGACAGGTCTAAATAAGTGACCACATATTAATTGCTCATGAATAGGCCAAGCCAACAAAATTTAAAATATTACCTGAACTACCCAAAGTAATTTACTTATTTAGTGCCATTCCAATCAAAGTAACAAAGAATTACTTTATAGAGCTAGGGAAAAAATAACACGATTCATTTGGAATAAGAAAAAGTCAAGAACCTCATGGGGAGGAAGATTGCCTAACAATATTAGATCTCAAAATATACTAAAAATAGCAATCATCAACGTGATTTGAAACTGGCTAAAAATAAAGAGGTATATCAGGGAACAGAATAGGGATACACCACATCAAAGCACATTAACTTGTGCTTTATTTTTTTAAATAAATTTAAATAAATTTTTTAATATCTTTCGTTTATTTTACATGACCAAAATTTTCCCCTGAGATCCTTCCCTCTCACCCCCCTCAGAGAGCCATCTCATATGATAAATAATATTTTGAAAGAAAAAAATTAAAAAGTCAACAAGACTGATCAGTTCCTTTAAAAATTCTCAAAATGTGTGTAACATACCGTCCCCACGGCCCTCTCACTTGTGCCAAGGAGTGGGGCAGGAGTGTCTTCTCACGTCTCTTCCTGTGAAGGGCTTTAAATGCTGGAGGATTAAAAACTTGATATCCAACTAAGCAAAGACATCCAAAGGCTACTCAGGGGTAAAAATGGAACAAGAACCACCAACAAAAGAAAAACACGGAAAAGATTTGCAAAAAACATTGCAACAAACTGTTCTATCCATCCCGGATAGTAGAAGTGTCACATTTGGACCCTAACATTTTTAGTCTTTGTGGTGCTCATAGAAGAGCTTAAAATGACCATAAAATCAACCAGTTAACAAGCATTACTGAGCTATAACTGGGACTCTCTGGGAGAGACCAGCAAAATGACTTTGGAAGAAGCCCAGTCCCAACTCCTTCCTTCATGTAGGTATTCACTGGCATCTCAACATCTTCTCCATGACAATTTCTCATTGGAGCATAGGGAAGTGACTTCTAGTCGACCCCAAGTTTCTAATCCACGTATGGAGAATTGCACATACTCTGGCATTGCAGTGGGGACAGTTTCCTGGGATGAGAAGCTTGATTTTCTCTTTCAGAGTTACTCAGACATTAAAACCACTCTGTGAGTGAGAGTCCAGAAAGGAGGGGGGAATAGTGGAAAAGGGAGAGGGAGAGAAGTGCCTCCATCCCTACAAGATCCAGTCAGCTTGTTGGCACCAACCAAGTCATGCTTGGCTTCTCATCTGACTGTGAGGGGATGACTTCCAGTTGATCTCAAATCCTAAATCCCATTAAGAAGAGCTCCATATGGCCAAAGGAAATTCTGGCAGGACTAGGTTTCCTTACAACATAGGAAGCTGATTTTCTTTGTCTTTTTTTCTCTGTTGTTTGAGTTGAAGAAAGCTAGTACAAGCACCTAGACAGGTACTAAGTCGAGTACTAAGCAAGCACTTATTTTTGGTAAACTTTGTGAAATCCTTCTTGTTGAATCTGCATGGTTTTTTTAAAGAGAAAATTGTTATTTGTCTTCTGTAGATGTGGAACTGTATATGATCATGTCACATTGACTGGCTTTGGGCAAGAATGTGAAAGAAATATACATATGCCTCCCCAGTACTCCAGATGACTGTTCCAGACTGAGGTTATGAACAATGTGTTCAAAACACACCTTGGCTGATTTGCTGAGGATGACAAATTTTCACATGAGAGGAGAATGTAATGGGAGACTAGTCACTGATTTTAGTCCTCATGAGCATTAACTGAATGCTACTGATGCAGTTTTCCACGTGGAATAGTCTGGGGACTTTACTTCCTGGATAGTCATAAAAACATGTAATCAAAGTGCCCAGGAGAGATCTTGGAGCATTCTGTGATTCAATTTATTTCATTAATTTCCATGATTTAAAATCTATAACCATGTAGTGAATAGCTATGTTCCTGTTTGATTGGCTGTGGGTGCATAGCTCAAACTGAGGAGTGCTCGCCTTTATTTCCTACAGCACAATAATGTTCCATTGCATTCATGGACTACCATTTGTTTAGTCATTCTCTAATCTATGGGCATCTACTTTGTTTCCAATTCTGTTCTACCATAAAAAGTGCCGCTATCAATATTTTGGGGTATGTGGGACCTTTCTTTTTGCCAATGGAGGTACCTCTTTAGGGGATATATCTAGGAATGGAATCTCTGAGTCAAAGAGAATGATCATTTTAGCCTTTTTATTTGCATAAAGCCAAATTGCTTTCCACCATGGTTGTGCTAATTCATGGCTCTACCAACAATGCACAATCCCTCCAATATTGACTATTCCCCACTTTTGTCATCATTACCAGTTTTCTGGATACAAAGTGAATCTTCTGGTTGTTTCAATTTGCATTTCTCCTGTTAGTCATTTGAACATTGCTTCTTATGTTATTAATAGTTTGCAATTCTTCCTTTGAGAGTTATTTGTTCATATCCTTTCGCCACTTTTCTATTGAGGAATAGCCTTTCAACTTATATATTTCTCTACATTGTTTTTTGTTTGTTTGTTTGTTTTTGTTTTTTTGGCAGGGCAATTGGAGTTAAGTGACTTGCCCAAGGTCACACAGGTAGTACATGTGTCAAGTGTCTGAGGCCAGATTTGAACTCAAGTCCTCCTGACTCCAGGGCCAGCGCTCTACTCACCGCGCCACCTAGCTGCCCCCTCTACATCGTTTATATGTGTTTTAGTTATCCATTTTTCTGAGAAATTTGATGTGAAATTTTTTTCTCTATTCAATCTTTAACATTCAGGTCATATATCCATTTCAAATTTCTTGTAGAATATGGTTTAAGAGGTTGGCTTCAGCCTAATTTCTACCAGTCTGCTTTCGAGTTTTCTCAGCGGTGCTTATCTTTCTTAAGCGATTTATGTTTTAGGGTTTATCAAATGCCATATTATTGGGTACTGCTGTTTTGGATCCCTCCTCGCTGGAGTGCTGGATAGGAAGCGTTCATTAAGGCGTTGCCACGAGCTGGACACTGTGCTAAGTACAGGGGATACAGAGACAGCTAAAATGAAGCTTCCTACTCTCAAGGAGCCTGGGTAACTCATTAGTTGGTTGTCTGGATAGGCAATTACCAATCAAAAGAAATGATTGAAGAGCAGAGCCAAAATGGTACAACAGCAGTCAGAAGTACAGAGAACTTGAAGATGGCGGCTGGAAAGCAGGGACTGGTGTGAGCTCCCTGCCAAGTCCTTCCAAAAACCTATAAAAAATGGCTCTGAACCAATTCTAGAATTGCACAACCCACAAAATAGCATAGGGAAGCAGGGCTCTAGCCCAGGACAGCCTGCATGGTCTCTGGGTAAGGTCTATCCCTCACGGAGCTGGGAGCGGAGGGGAGCAGAGCTGAGCAGAGCCCAGCGTGGGTGGCAAGGACCGACCAGACCGGGAGCTGGGCGGAACGTGCCCTAGTGCCCTGAATCAGTGAGCTGTGCAGCAGTTACCAGACTTCTCAACCCACAAACACCAAGGACAAGGTTAGTGGGAGAAACTGCTGGGGACTGGGATAGAGTTTGCAGTTTGGCCACCGCCCCGGGGGCAGCAGAGCTGGGGCAGCTACAGAACTACAGCTGCAGTTGCTTCTGGCCCCAGGCCCACCTGGTGGGAGGAATTAAGTGGCAGATCAGAGCAGGAGTGAAGAGTCTGCTGAAGATCTAAGTCCATTCTGGGTTGGAGGTTCTTGGGGAGGGAGGAGTGCTGGTGTGGCAGAGCTGGCACATCCCACCAGGCTTGGAACATAGAACTCTTTAGTCTACAAGCTGTCATACCCCGCTGAAAAACTCAAGGGTCAAGTGAGTTGGCTGGGAACACGGCCAGGCAGCGAAAATGCACCCAGATTCAGCCCCAGACTCTGGAATCCTTCTTTGGTGACAAAGAAAACCAAAACATACAGCCAGAAGAAATCAACAAAGTCAAAGAGCCTACAACAAAAGCCTCCAAGAAAAAACATGAACTGGTCTCAGGCCATGGAAGAGCTCAAAAAGGATTTGGAAAAGCAAGTTAGAGAAGTAGAGGAAAAATTGGGAAGAGAAATGAGAAGGATGTGAGAAAACCATGAAAAACAAGTCAATGACTTGTTAAAGGAGACCCAAAAACATACTGAAAAATATACTGAAGAAAAAGAAGTACAGAGAACTTCCCTTCAAAACTCCTCCAAACAGATCTAGAAAATGTACCAGTTAGAATCTTGCTCAGGAAATCTAAGTCAAAAATCACAGTGTCATTTTTTTCAGGCCAGGTCTACATAGGGAGATAGAGAGGCTTGTAGATACTGCAGATGGGGGTCTATCCCCAAATGCACAAGTACTCTATAGCAGAAAGAGATGCTTGCCCCAAGACAATGCTAGGTCCCAGACCCACACTAGGGCATCACAGCCTCATGCAGGGTTGAGGAACAAGTGTCAGCTGGCAGCTTTGTCATCTACTGTGCAGTTCTGGGTTACAAATTCAGGACAAAAGTTGCTTTCTCCATGGATGTGGAAAAGGCTGGAGGGAGGGAGAGAACTGGAACTGAAAATAAAAATTTAAAAAAAATCCAGGACCGACAGAGGAGTAGACCTGTGCCCAGGGGTGACAGTCGAAGGTGGGGATTAGTCTGGGTATTCAGAGAAAAGGAAGCTCAGACCTTAGGAGTGGAGAGGGGTCTCAGTTCCAGCTTCTAGTCTAATCTGAAGTCTGCAGAGGAATAATCAGGGCAGGAATCCCAGATCCAATTTAAGAGCCTGAAGTCTGAAGAGCAGAGCAGAGCTTTCCAACCAGTCGATAGGGGCTGATGCCAACAGCAGCGTACCGTCGCTCACACCCAGACCCAGGTCAGGAACTTGCAACTCAAACCAGAGGAACAGAGATCAGATTTTGCCCTGGGAGCCTGGATACCTTGCAAGTCCCCTACCTGAGCTGGCCCTGATTGCCAGAAGTAACAGAACACTCAGCACTCCAAGAAAATAGCAACAGAGCCAGTCTGGCCCTAAAAGAAAGTTTGAAGACAAAAAGTAAGAGAAGGGGAGGGATACGTGAGTCCCATACAAAACAAGCTCTAAAGATGTACAAAAGTGGCGAAGAATGAAACTGATGGGGTGCCCATAAATCAGGAAATGGATGAACAAGTTATGGTTTATAAACATGTTGGAATCCTATCGTGCCATAAGAAATGATGAAGAGGATGATTTCACCTGGGTCAGACTTATATGAACTCGTATGAGCTAATGCAAACTGAAGTGAGCAGAATCAGGCCAACAATCGTATGCAATGACAACAACATTATGAAAACAAACAACTTTGAAAAACTTAAGAACTCTGATAAGAGTAATGATCAGCCACAGTTCCACAGGGTTAATGATGAAACATGCTCCCCACCTCCCAATAGAGAGGTGAAGGACTCAGAGTGCAGAATGAGACATGCATGTGTGTGTTTGTGTGCATGTATACATATGTATTTATATACATTTTTTCTTTTAAACATGACCAATGAGGAAATTTGTTTTGCTTAACTGCATGTTTGTAATGATTTTTTTCTTTCATTCTTAATTCCAGAGGAGGGGATAAGAGAGAAAGAAGGTAGATTTTGTTGAGTAAAAAAAAAAAAATTCAACTAAAAATAAGAAGAAATTGCTGCAGGGCAAAGGTTAGGGTTAGAGTTAGGTGACAGGATTACTTTTAGGGAGGCAAAAAAGGATGGAAACATCATGACATGGTGGTCTGGATCGGGTACTCAGAAATCAGACAAGGGCTGCAGGGCAGAGGAATAGACCTTATTCATTCATTCAGTCAGCTGATACATTCAGTCAGCTATGTATCAGGCACTGGGCTAAGTGCTGAGGATACAAAAAGAGGCAAAAGATAACATATATGATAGATAGATAGATAGATAGATAGATAGATAGATAGATAGATAGATAGATAGATAGATATACACAAATAAGATGTACACAGAATAAATAGTAAATAGTTGGAGAGTATAAAAGTCCAGACAATGAGGAATAGGGCTGAGACTGAAAGGAGCATGCCCAGGATCCCTCATGACGTAATACGCTGGGCTAGAGAATCATTCATTAGAAGAGAGGGGCAGGGACATCTTGAGGGTGACAAAGCTGCTTTCGAGGAGGTAGAGAAGTCCAGAGAGTAAGGAGTGGAACTGGAAGGGAAGGGAACATGGTTTGGCAGTTCATAACACGGTGGTCTGAGTCAGGGACTCGGCAGTCAGAAGAGAGGGCATCAGGGTGATAAGGCTGATGATGGGAGATAGAATGAAAGATTTAGACTTGAGTGAAATGTAAATGACCTGTGGACCTAATGAAATAGTTGTCCAGGCCTGGGAATCTACACAGTAGAGAGTTGAGCCTTCAGTGAAGAAAGCATGACTGGGGCAAGTCAAGTCAACAAGCATTTGTTGAGTGCCTACCATGTGACAGGCACTGTGCTAAGTGTGGGGATTCAAAGAAAGTGAAAACCAAATTAAAAGCGAAAAACCAGGCCCTGCCCCAGAGCTGCCAGTCTAATACAAATAGCTACATACTGAGATGATCTAGGCAGATAAACTGGAAATAAATTTAGAGAGAATCCAGGACGCCTTTTTGCCCATGGATTGTTGGTCTACCGACTGGGATTGTCTAGTTCACTCCGTTGATCTTTGTTTCTACTTTTTAACAAGTAGTAAATGGTTTTGATGATTGTTGCCTTATAATGTACTTTAAACTCTCAAAGTGCAATTTCTTTTTCTTTCCTTCTTGTTGTTCAGTTGTTTTCAGTCATGTCTAACTCTTTGTGATCCCATTTGGGGTTTTCTTGGCAGAGACACTTTTCCAGCTCATTTTACAGATGAGAAAACTGAGGCAAACAGAGTTAAGTGACTTGCCCAGGGTCCTACAGCTAGTAAGTGTCTGAGGTCAGATTTGAACTCAGGTCTTCCTGACTCCAGGCCCAGCACTCTATCCATTGCGTTAAAAGCTTCATAGGATTCCCCTGTAAATTTATCAAGACTAGTTTTGGGTTTTTTTGGAAAGTTCCTTTACAATAGTTTCATTTCCTTTTCTGAGACTGATTTAAGATCTCAATTTAATCTTCTCTTAGTTTGAGTAATATATATTGAGGGTATTTATTTCTTTTGTGTCCTTAGCTTTGTTAGCATATAATTGTGAATAATAGATTCTGATAATTCAGTTAATGTCTTCTGATTTTGTTGGGATTTTGCCGGGTTAATTTGCTATTTTTATTTTATGATCTCTTCTTTTTAATGAGGTTGGCTAAAGATTTATCAATTTGTCAACCTTTTCAAAGAATTAGCTTTTAGTTTTTCTTCTCATTTCTATAGTTGTTTTGGTTTCTAATTTAATTCTCCTGTAATTTTTAATGTCTCCCCCTTTTTACTTATTCTGAGTTTGTTTTTGGCAGAGTGTCTAAATTTTTAAAGGCATATTCACTTTATTAATGCTCTCTTTTTCTATTTTGTGAATGTGCATTTGTAGGGATATGATTTTCCCCCGAGGCCTGCTTTAGCCGCATCCCAGAAATTTCGGTATGTTGCTTCATCATTATTATTATCTTTCAGAGAATTCTTAATTGTTTCTGATTTCTTCTCTATCTTCTTGTTTTTCGGGTCTGTGTCTTTTGTGTATTACCTTTACTGGCTGCATTTTTAGTGTGTTGTAGTCTGTGAAGACTGTGTTCACTATTTCTGCCTTTTAACACTTCTTTTAAATAATAATCCTGGTCGATTTTTGCAAAGTTCCGTGGCTGAGAATAGGGATAGTCTTAAGTGGTTTCATTTAGCAGATGGGTTTAGTTTTTCTAGCAGTTTGTGCAATTCCATGTTTCCCCTTTTGTTTTTCTTTCTGTTATCTTTATCCAAATCCAAGAGAGGTATATGAAAGTATCTTGCTCGGATTGTGCTGCTATCTGTATCTTCTTGTCATCCAGTTAATTTTTCCTTTATGAATTTAGATGCTATGGCATTTAGAGCATAGAAGTTTAATACTGATATTGGTTTGTTGTCTTTGATTCCTTCCAGCATAAGGCAATTTCCTTGTTTATGTCTATACTGTGAATTTTGTTCTTGTTTTAGTAGAGCTTGGTTGCATAAATTTCAAGTTCTGAAAATAATTTGTGGAGTATTGGGACTAATTGTTCTTCAAAATGTATATAAAATTGACCTTGCAAGTCCATTAGCAGTTTTTGTCTTTGTTTTTTCCTTTATAGCTGGTTCTATTTCATTTCCTAAGATCGAATCATTTATGATCTATGTTTGGTGTTCTCTTGGTTTGTATTTCATATCATGAATTTTTATATAGTGTGTGTGTATATACATATATATATATATATCCCAAATGTGTGAAAACATATTAGAACTATCTACCCATATCTATAACTCTCTGTCTACGTATCTATATATAGGAGGTGCAATGTAATCTGAATCCTGAGGAAAGCCAGGGCATCCGAGAGGTAGGAGTGAGGAGCGAGAACATTCCAGGATGTCCCCCATGCTCCACAAGTATCCAGGATTGACGTCACTAGCTTAAGCATCTGCCCTCGATCTGACTCTCCAAGAAAAGGTCTGTCCTTTTCCCAACTGTCTCTCCCAGTGCCTGGCTTTCCACAGACTATTTATGTAACCTACTGCTTCGTTAACTAAATGTTTCCAGTAACCTAAATTTTGTTTCAAACACCAAGAGGCCATGGGTTAATTTGGTAGAGCTAGAAATATAAATTTAAGTAGAGAGCCAAACCTCTACGTAAACGTTAGGAATTTTCCTGACTGGAGACCCAAACTGACATAAGCCCCTTAATACTGAAGTGGAAGGAACCCCAAGGGAAAAAAAAACACTGAACATCTACTGTGTACCAGGTACTGCGTTAATCATTGAGAATACAAAGAAAGGCGAAAAAACCCACTGGCGACTTCAAGAAGCTCACATTTTTATGCGAGAGGGAACATAAAAACAATTGTGTATAATGTAAGATATATACAATGTCAGTGGGAGATGATCCCAGAGAGGAAGCACCAGTAGGGATTTGGGGGGGCACAAGAGGGAGAGTTGAAAAGGCCTCTTATAGAAGGTGGGGTACGATCTGAATGTTGAGGGAAGCCAGGGCATCCAGGAGATAGAAATGAGGAGGGAGAATCCCAGGCATCTAGGACCATCAGTGAAAATGGTCACAGTTGGGAGGTGGAACAGCAATGTCAAGGGCAGCGTCACTGGATTGTAGCATAGGTGGAGGGGGGTACAGTACTAGAAGACTGAAAAAGTTGGAAGGGCCCAGGTCAGGAGTGGGAAACCTGCAGCCTGGAGGCCACATGTGGCCTTCTAGGTCCTCCGGTGCAGCCTTTTGACTGAATCCGAGTTCTATAGAACAAATCCTTTTATTAAGGGGATTTGTTCTGTGAAGTTTGGATTCGGTCAAAAGGCCACACTTGAGGACCTAGAGAATCACATGTGGCCTTGGGGCCACAGGTTCCCCCACACTGGCCAGGTTGTAAAGGTATGCATCTAGGTGGCACAGTGAGTAGAATACTGGACCTGGAGTCAAGAAGAACCGAGTTCAAATCCAACCTCTGACACTTATTAGCTGTGTTACGCTGGGCAAATCACTTCAGCTTTGCCTCAGTTTCCTCATCTGTAAAATGGGAATAATGGCACCTATCTTCCAGGGTTACTATGAGGATTAAATGAGATAATATTTGTAAACTCCTTTACAAGCCTTATAGTACAATATAAATGCCTTCCACGATTCTATTTGTACTTGTAGGCAAAGTCATCCCTGGAATGGGACCTGGTAAGATATGCACTTTGGTAGCTGAATGAAGGATGCTCTATTCCAAGTTGTGAGGTGGCTAGGGCTGCATCAGGGTGGGGTGAAAGGGATGTATCAGATGGTGTGGAGGCAAGAGATGGGCTACGAGGGAGTGAGGGTAATGTCAAAGTTATGAG
>CM053628.1:1673481-1684303 GCA_028646595.1 Phalanger gymnotis | reverse complement strand
TTTGCCTAGAGAGCATTGAATCCATAAGGCCTGCTGTGATCACCCAGTGCAATAGGACGGTGGGGGGGGGGGAACAAAGAGAACAGAGCACTGGGGGTACATACAGTAAATGGGTAGCTAACCTGTGGAGAGATCCAGAAAAGGAGACAGAGATGGAGTGGTCATATAAGTGGGAGTAGAGCCAGGAGAAAGCAGTGTCCTGAAAACCTTGAGAGAAGAGAATGTTGAGGTGAGAGTCTGCAGAGAACTCAAGATGTATGAGGATGGGGAGAAGGCTGTGAGACTGGGTAATTAAGAGTGCGCTCTGAACTTGAAGAACAATTTCAGTTGCAATCAGAGGTCAGAAGTCAAGCTGTAGAGAATTAAGAAGGGAGTGAGAGGAAAAAAGCAGAGGCCCTGATTGGACGCCACAAAAGGGAGGAAGTGCATAGGGTGACAGCTAGCAGGGATGTGCAGATCAGGTCGGGGGGTCTGAGGGTGAAGGAGACGTGAGCATTTTTAGAGGAAGTAGGGAAGCAACTAGGAGAGAAGGAGTGATGCAGTAGTAGTGGGAGAATAGGGATGACAGATGGGGACAGATGACAGCATGGAACGGAATCATGTAGGCAGAGGGATTGACCTTGGCAAGAAGGGCCCCCTCTCTCTGTGAGACAAGTGAAAGAGGAGAGGTTTGCACAAGGTATCAGGTCGGGGGGTGTGAGATGAGGAAGAAGAGGTGAGAAGAAGGCACTCTTAGTGAATAGCTTCAGTTTTTTCGAAGAGGGAGGGTCAGGGGATCCATGAGAGAGTTGAGGATGGATGAAAAGGTTTGGAGAAGTCACTGATGAGTAGGACTGTGTAGGTGAGATTATGTAACGATTTTTAGTGCCCCAAATCAGAACAGTTTCTTGATTTTTTTCCAGTGTCTTTCAGCAGCTTATGAGTAGGACCAAAGGCAATAGATGATGGGAGTGATCCGAGGCTGAATGGGCAAGATCAGCAATAGGACAGAGGGATAAGGGACTAGAGAGAAGACGATAGTGTAGACTTGAACTGGTTCACCAAAGGGTAAAGATGAGAAAGGCAGGAGAGAATAGCCGGTGTAGGAGTGATGATCTGGGGAAAACTGAGGTATTGAGGGTTGGGAGTCAGAGTATGGACAAAGAGGTCTGGGAGATGGGGAGGTGGAAAGCTAATAGATTGTAATCAGATAAGGAAATTTCAGAGGACGGGAACATTGAGGTGGTACCTTTGTGGGTGATGGCAGCAAGATCAAGGGTATGATCATTTCCAAGCCTGAGCCTGAGGCCCCTAGATCCCCAAGGCCTCCATTTCTAAGCACAATTTCCTTGTTCTCCAAGCCTCAAAATCGAAGCCACTGTCTTGGTTTGCAGTCCTTCAAGGACCAAGTGGTAGTTCTTGATTTTATTACTCCGTAGTTCAAAGTGTGGGACTTGAGTGTCCTAATATTTTAGGGTTCAAAAAATAGATCTTGAATTTTCTGTGGCTCCAAGTTGCCAGGATTCTAATTTCTAGTTCTCCAGGGAATGTAGTTTAGGTCTTGAGTTTTTCTATGCCTCTTAAGTCTCTATTCCTGTATGTCTAGGTTTTTACATTTCTCTGTCTCTAGGGCTCCATGCCTGGGCCTTGAATTTTTTGTGTCTCTACATGTTATAGAAGGATGGCTAAGTAGATTGCTGGGCCTGGAGTCAGACCATAATTCAAATGTGACATCAGACGTTAGCTGTGCACCCCTGGGCAAATCACGTGACTGTTTGCCTTGGTTTCCTCATCTGTTAAAATGAGCTGGAGAAGGAAATGGCAAACTGCTCCAATATCTTTGTCAAGAAAATCCCAAATGAGGTCACGAAGAGTCGAACACGATAGAAAATGATTGAACTATGAACATCTTATAGACCCCAAAGCTATGGCCTGAGTTTTCAGTTTCTCTAATTCTCTAAGAGTCTAAGCTTGTTTATTTAATCTTCTGTCTCTGAGTCTCCAGGGTACCACATCTCCCATATGGGTTAGGCTATGAATTGTAGGTCTTGAGTTTTCCATTATTCTAAATCCCTATGACTCTAGCTCTAGGCTTTGGTCTTCATTTTCCTATACCTCTAAGTCTTCAACTCTGGACTTGTCTTAAGCTGTCTATGTCTCTAAGTTACTAGGAATCTAAAAATGGGTCTTGCTTTTTTTTTTCAATATCTCAAAGTCTCTAGGAACTAGCCCAGATGTTTAGATGTCCATGTCCCTAAGTCTCTAGAATTTTGAGCATAGGCGTTAAATCTTTGTCAAAATCTCTAGGAATCAACCCAGTATTGAGATTCCTGTGTCTACGTCTCGGGGACAATAGGTATAGGTAGTGAATTTGCTCTGTCTCAAAATTTCCAGAGCTGTCATCCTTGGTCTTGAATTTTCTAGCATTCCTGAACTAGAAATGGAGGACTGCAGTTATGTGTAAGGGGCTTGCATGGTGGCAACTATTACATCTCCACTCCAGGCCCTCAGCTGTAAGTCTCGAATTTTCCCTGTCTCTCAATCTCTAGGACTTTAGGTCTGTGTCTTGAGTTTTCGGTACCTCGAAGTCAAGGCTTCAAGTTCTCTGTTTCTCCAGGTCTCTAGGGTTCTATGGCAAGGCCTTGAATTTTCTGCATCTCTAAATCTTCAGGATACTGAGGCTATGACTTGACTTTTCAGTTTCTCTGATTCTCTAACGCTGTTTTGGGTTTTATGTACCTCCTAGTTTCTAGGCTAGCATGTCTTTGGATCTATATAGTCAGCTGTACAGCAACAATTCTGGATTTTGGCATCGATATGGCTCTGGAGCTCCAAATATAGGTTTTGAGGATTCTCCACCCTCCCCAGACCTCCTAGACCATGCCTTTAGGTTGGTTGTATTCTAGCCCTCTACCGAGGGCTTCATCAGTCAGGGAACAAGCTTCTCTGCAGTACTTCTGTGGGAGACACTGTGTCAAGTGTTGTCTATTAACTCTAGCCCTCAGTCTCTAGGACTCCTATTCTGGGTCTTGGCTTCTCTAGGCCTGTCTAGTTATACCTATGTCTTGGGGGCATCTTGATGATTCCAGGACTCTAAATCTAAGTTTCCTAAATTAAATCTAAAATTAGGATTTTGAGGTCTGCAGGCCAACAAATTTGGGTTTCTAATGTTCTCTGCTCTCCACTTCTGAGGTTTCAAATCTTCAAAGATTCCAGTCTAGATCAATAAGTGAGTCAGAGGATTTTTCATGTCTCTAGGAATCTGTCTATTCTAAATTTCCTGTGTCTCTAAATCTCTAGGATGCCAAGAATATGTCTTAATTTTTTGGTTTCCAAATCAGCCTCATTCTTGGTATTTCTGTGTCTCTAATTCTCTAGAACTAAGTATAGCTTTTGATTCTTTAGTGTCTGAGTTTCTAGAAATCCACCTAGTTCATGAGATTTCTGTGTCTTTGGTCTCTAGGATAGTGAATATAGATATTAAATTTTCTGTGTTTTCTAGATTTCCAGGATTGTAATTCTAGCTCTTCAGTTTTCTAGTACTCCAACCTATGAATTGTGGGTCTTGAGTTTTCTCTGAATCTCAAGGATTCTAAGTCTGGGCCTTGAGTTTTCTGTGTCTCTAAGTCTTTCTTCCTCTAATCTAGGTTTGAGCTTTCTGTGTCTACAGGTCCTTAGGGCTCTATGTCTTGTTGTGTGTGTGTGTGCGTGTGCGTGCGCGCGCGCACGTGTGTGTGTGTGTGTGTGTGTGTGTCAGTCTTCAGGATGCTAAGGTCGTTAAGGTTTCAGTTTTTCTAAATCTAAATCTTGAGTTTTCTGTATCTCTCAGTCTCTGGGGTGGCTCGGTGTCTCTATAGCAACAGTTCCAGGTTTTGACATCAATATGGCCCTAGAGTTCCAAGTCTAGATCTTGAGATCTCTTCACTTCGAGAATTCTTCTCCTCCAGGTCTCCTGGTATTGATTTTGAGTGCACTCTAGACCTGGAAGTCTGTCAGTGTTCAACAAGCTTGTATTAAGCACTTTTATACCAGGCCTTTTACTAAGTATTCAAGAAAGACCAAAATGTATTCCATGATCATAGGGAGCTTATATTCTTTTTTCTGCAAATAGTATTTTATTTTTTCCAATTACGTCTCCAGATGTAAACCTCCGTCTTGAGCTTCCTGTGCAGAACATTGCATGATTGGAGAGACCAAGAGAGTAAGAGTCCTTTAGGTTGAGAGCTCAACCTAAAGAGAGGCACATGATTGGAAAGAACTATACAGTGAAAGATGTTTAAATGGAGAGCCTAAAAAGTGAGAAATGTGTGAATGTAGAAACTTAGATTGGGAGAGATAGATGACTTGAGAGGCCTACAGAATGAGACACGGATGATTGGAAAGACCTAGACAGTGATTAGTGGATAAATGAAGAAATCCGAAAAGTAAAAAAAAAAATAAATGGGAAGAGTCACCAAGAGAGGTAGAGATGTATGTTTGGAGAGACATACTGAGTGAGAGGTTTGTGGTTGGAGAGACCTACATGGTGAGAAATGTATGAATGAAGAGGCCTAGGCAGTGTGAGAGATGGATGGGGGAAGAGGATATGGAGAAACAGAATTGGTTGAAGAGAGAGACCTAGACAAGGAGAGAGTGCTGAATGGAGAAATCTGCAGCATGTGAGTTGAATGTTTAGAACAAAAGAAGGAGAGATGTTTGGGTGGAGAGAGCAAAAGAGAGGGACAGGATGGGAGAAGATGTTGTTCTTATTGTGTTTGTCCTTCATTCTCTAAGAGGACCATGACATCAGGGAAATGATGACATGACTTGCAGTTGACTTTGATTTGAGTGAGAGAGGGCTATACAAGGTCACGCATGGGAGAGACATAAACAGTGACAGATGCATGAATGAAAAGACTTAAACAGCGAGAAATGTATGACTATGGAAACTTAGCATGGAGGAACAGATGGCTGAAAAGACTCAGGCAAAAATGTGTGAGTGAAGAGACCTAGACAATGATGAGAAGATGGTTGGAGAGATGTAGAGAGTGAGAGTTGGGTAGCTACAGAGGTCTAGACACTAAGAGATGGATGATTAAAATAAATAAAGAAATATGAAGGAATGATGAGATGGAGAGACAGGGAAATATAAATAAACAAAGATTCCTAAACAGTGATTGATGGATGGTTCTGGAGACCTGGTCAGGGAGAGACAGATAAATAAAAGGACCCATATGAGGAAAGATAGATGAATGAAGGGACCTATTTGAGGAGAGATGGATGTGTGGAGAGACTTCGGTACTCAGAAATGGATGAATGTACAGATTTAGAGAGAAAGAGAGAGAGGGAGATTGCTAAATGCAGAGGCCAAGCTGATAATTGAAAATCTGTATTAAAAGACATAGACTGGCAGAAATGGATGCATTGGAGTGACCTATAAAATGAGAGTTTGATGGTTGAAGAGACCTAGAGAATAAGAGAGAGATGAATGGAGAGACCTAGATAAGGAGAGATGGAAGGTTGTCAAGACCTTGCCTGGGAGAAATGGATGAATTGATAGATGAAGACAATGAGAGATAAATGAATGGAAAAACCTAGATAGTGAGAGATGGACGGTTGAAAAGATTTAGACATAAAATGCCGATGAAAGGGGAGAACCAGGGAGGGAGAAATAGTTGTAGAGACCTCAACAGTGAAGTATGGATGGTTGCAGAGATTTAGGCACCAAAAGATGCATCAGTGGAAAAGCCTAGACAGTGAAAGATGCATGGTTGAAAAGACCCAAAAAGGCAGAAATTGAGAAACCTAGACAAGAAGAATTGAATGGTTGGAAAGGCCCAGAATCTACAAAGTGAGAGTCAAATGTTTCGAGGAGGTGAAGAGAGTGCAGATGTTTGTTGAATCAACAGAGGAGTGTGATTGGAGAGAACTAGAAAATAAAAGGTAGATGCTTGGAGGTACCATGAGAGTGAGAGATATTCAGTGGAGAGGTGTAGCTTTATAGATCTAAAGAGTCAATGGTGTATGAATAGGGAGACCTAAACAGCAATGAATGTATATACTTTGACAAGAAGGGATACATGGTTCAAAAGCTCAGGTAGAAATGGATAAATGGTGAGATGGAGAAAGATGGATGAATGGCAATACCTAATTAAGGATGGATGGTTATAGAGATCTATTAAAAGAGAGATGAATAAATGGACAGATCCCAAATGGGAGAGGAAAATGAATTGGCAGACCTTGGGGGACAGAAGTAGATAGTTGGAGAGACCTAGGCAATGAGATATGAATAAATACAGAAATCTATAATTTGAGTCTTCAATCCTTGGAGAGACCAAGAGCATGAGACTCTTTTAAATTGAGAGATCAATACAAAGGAGAGGTATATGTTCAGAGACTGAGAGATGTATGAATGTTGAAGCATAGACAAGCTGAAAGAAAAGAAACATAATCCATGTGAATAATATAAATGATAGAAACCATATGACTATATCAAGAGAAGCTGAAAAGGCTTTTTAACAAAATCTAATACTCATTTCTGTTAAAAACAGACATCATAGGAATAAATAGACCTTAATATAGTACATAATATGCATCTAAATCCAAGAGCAAACACCACATGTAAAGGCATAAAGTTAGATACCTTTTTAGTAAAGTCAGAAATAAAGTAAAGAAACCCATTCCCAGCACCACCATTTAATATAGTGCTAGATAGGCTTGCTATAGTCATAAGACGAGAAAAAGTAATTGAGGCAATAAGCACAGGCAAATAGGGAAAAAATCAGTTTTCTCTGCTTTGTGCAGAAGGTATAGTGTATTATATGTTATAAGACAACTATAGGGAGCCAACTACAAAATTAATTGAATTAGTAACTTCAGCAAAGTTGCAGGAGATAAGATAAATCCAAGTAAGTCATCAGCTTCTCTCTTGCTCTCGCCCTCTGTCCAACAAAATCCAGCAAGGAGAGCTAGAAAGAGAAATTACATTCAAAATAACTGCAAAGCTACGAAATACTTGGCCGTGCGTTCCAAAGTTAACTCAAGTGCTGTCCGAATAGAACTACAAAACATTCTCACCTAAATACAGACAGACTACCCAATGTGATAACTACGTCAATACCATCTATTAGAATGGACTAAATGCGCTCATAGTGCTGTACTTAGAAAAGAAGGAAGTTAAAAAGGAATCAGACAAGAAGTACAGTTTTGAAAGTAACATGGAATTTGTTATATATTTTTAAAAGCAAGCAGTATGAAATTGAGGTTCGTGATTTCACACAGAATCCACCATTATTTTGGGGTGTTTTCGGTTCAGAATAAAAACCATTTTGAAAAACAGAAAGGAGGAGTAAAAGCCTCTGTCTCTCCCAGGGCCCGGCCAGTAGGACCATAGCTAAGAAGTGAACACCAAAACTAGAGGCAGAGGCTAGGACTGGGGGTGAAGGGAAGAGATTCTTTTTCTGCTTTCCAGAGGAAAGTCAGAGGGACCGCAACGAGAAGATGAAGAGATGAGGGAAAGAAAACTTGTTTCCCCGGACCCAGCCAACAGAACGACAGAGAACGTGATGATGCTTCTCTCTGCCAGGCTAGTAGAACCCCAGAAAAGAGATGAATAATTGGGGTGGAGGTGAGGGGTGAGAGGGAAGACTCGCTTTCTCTTTTCCACAGTCAGGCCAGCAGGACCACTGCAATGAGATGACCAGATGGGAAAGGGAGACACTCTCTCTCTCCCCCTCTCTCTCTCTTTCTCCCCCTGGACTGAGCCAACAAGACTACAGTAAGGAGAGGTCTAGGAAAGAGATGGGGAATCAGTATCCCTGCTAGAACTTAACAGCAGGACAAGGGTGAGTGGTAACCCTCTTCCTTTCCCTGAATCCAGCCAGCCGGCCTAAGAGATGAGAAGATGAGGGGGCAACCAGTGGGGAGGTGAGAGGGAGCACTTCTCCATCTCCTCCTCCTTCCCTAGGCACAGCGATAGAACCCTGGCATCTGGAAGACAGCCAGAGGAGAGGAAGCAGTAAGACTCTTTCTTCCTGCCCCTTGGCACAATATCCAAGGAATAGAAATGACTATCAACTATGGGATTGGGGAGACTCACACTATCTCTCTTCCATTGCTGTCCTACCCATTCCCCTCCCCACCCCCTGCCGCGGTGTGCTCTTCCTAAGCTGAACTGGGCCTTCCCAGGCCACAAGAAAAGTAATGGAGATACCAAAAGGACAGAACAAGATGGCTGAAGAACAGTTCGTTGTTTCCTTGGACCCAGACAGCAAGACTGCTGCAAAGAAACAACCAGTGGGGAAGAAGGACAAAAAATTTCTCTGTGTCTCTGTCTCTTTCTGTCGGTCCCTGTCTCTCAACTCCTCTTCTACCCACTGGCGCAGCCTCAGCTAGCAGAAGTCTGACTGAGAAGGGAGTACCAGAAAGCAGGAATGGGAAAACCCTCTTTATTTCTGGGCCTTGTCACCAGATTGAAGAAAATTATGCGGTGGGGAGGGGGGGAGGGAGGAAGAGTGTCTCCCTCAAAACTACAGCAAAGACATGACCAATGTGTGAGCAAGGGAAAAGATGGTTTCTCTTTTCCAGGATCACCTAGAAGATAAAGATATTCTCATTCTTATTCTCCCTCTCCCTCCACCCCCCTGCCTCTCTGTCCCTCAAGACTATAGTGAAGAGATGACCAATGTGTGACTAAAGGAGAAGATTCTTTTCCAGGATCTGTCCAATACAACTACCACAAGGACATGAATGGTGAGAAAAGGAAGATATATATGTTCTCATTCTCTCTCTCTCCTTCCTCTCTCTCTCTCTCTCCACCCTCTCCCCCTCCCCCTCCCTCTCTCCCTCCCTCCCTCTCTCCTTCTCTCCCTGGATCCAGTCAGTAGGACTATAGTAAAATGATGTCCAAAAGAGAGAGAAAATGAGGATGAGAAGATGCCCCCCTGGGCCAGACAAACAGGGCAGGGCTGGATGGAGCCTCTCTTTGTCCCCCTGATCCTGGCCAGCAGGTCCAAGGAAAGACGCAGTTGAGACCCTCTCTCTCTCCCTGGCCCAGGAAGCAAAACTACAGCTACGAGAAAACAACCAGGAAGGAGGTAGAGAGGAGTTTCTTTTTCCTCTTTCTCTCCAGCAAAGAGATGATCAACATGTGATTAGGGGAGGGGGAGCAAGTGGGGAGACTATTTTCCAGAGTCAGGCCAATGAGATGACAGAGAAAACAGGCTGTAAGAAGAAAATTTTCTCTCTCTTTCTGTTTTGCTTTTCATCTTCCTCATCCTATTTCTATTCTTCCTCTTTCTCCTCCCTACCCAGACAGGCCATGCTAAAAGAAGCTGGATTGTGAAGAGAGTACAGAAAGTTGTAGGAAGACCCTCTTTATTTCTGGGCCTTATCACATGATGGGAGGAAACTATGAGGGGGAAAGAGTTTCTCACCTCTGTCTCTTTCCATCTCACTCTCTCTCTCAAAACTACAGCAAAGAGATAATCAGTATACAAGCAAGTGAGAAGACTCTTTTCGATGGGAAAGCCAATAGGACTGCAGCAAGAAGATAATGCGTTAAAAGAGGAAGATTCTCATTCTCTCTCCCTCTCTCTCTCTCCCTCCCCCCTCCCTCCCTCCCCTCTCTCCTCTCTCTCCCTCTCTCCCTTTTCCTCTTCCTCTTCCTCCCCTCCAGCCAACCTTGCCAACAGAAGCCTGACTCTGAAGAGAGTATCAGGAAACAGGTATGGGGACACCCTCTTTATTTCTGGGCCTTATCACCAGATTAAAGGAATTGATCAGGTGGTAAAGAATCTCTCATTCATATCTCTCTTTCTCCTTCTCTTCCCCAAAACTACAGCAAAGAGATGACCAATGTATGAGCAAGGGAGAAGATTCTCTTTTTTTGTGTCAGGCCAGTAGGACCTTAGCAAGGAGATTACAAACTGGAGAGGAAGATATTCTCATTCTCTCTTCCTCCCCCCTCCCTCTTCTCCCCTTTCCCCTCTCCCTTCTCCTCCTCCGCTCTTCCCCCTGCCCAGCAGACCCAGGTAGCAGAACCCTAACTGTGAAGAGAATACCAGAAGAGATGTATGGGAGACCCTCTTTAATTCTGGGCCTTGTCACCAGATTGAAGGAAATTATGAGGTGGGACAGTGTCTCTCACCCGTATCTCTTTCTCCCTCTCTCCTGTAAAACTATAGCAAAGAGGTGACCAATGTGTAAGCAAGGGAGAAGACTCTCTTTTCCATAGTCAGGCCAATAGGACCATAGGAACGGGCTGCAAGACGATTCTTTATCTCTCTTTTTCTCTTTCTTTCTCTCTTTCCCTGTATCCCTCTCTTTTTCTTCCTCTTAATCTTCCTCTTCCTTGGCAGGCCCAACTAACGGAAGCCTAATTGAAGAGGGGACCAGAAGAAAGGAATGGGGAGGCCCTTTTTATTTCAGGGCCCTGACAACAGATTGGAAGTGATTATGATGTGAGACAGAGTCTCTCATCCATATCTCTCTCTGTCTCCCACAAAACTACAGTGAAGAAATGACCACTGTATGAGAAAGGGAGAAGATTCTTTCTCTCTTTCAAGATCAAGCCCCAGCACAAAAAGAAGATTCTCTCTTTCTCTTCTCCTTCCGCTCTCCCAGCAGGCCCTCAGCTACCAGAAGCCTACCTGTGAAAAGAGTAACAAAAGAAAGTTATGCAGCAACCTTCTTTATTTTGGGGCCCTCTCAGATTAGAGGGAATTATGAATTAGTACTCTCCTATGTCTCTATCTTTCCCTCTCTCCAGCAAAACTACAGCAAAGTGATGACTGATGTGTGACCAAGGGAGAAGACTCTCTCTTTTCCAGGGTCCAGCCAATAGGACCACAGAAAAGAAATAACT
>CM053628.1:1657752-1672981 GCA_028646595.1 Phalanger gymnotis | reverse complement strand
GAGAGTACCAGAACACAGGTATGGGGAGATCTTCTTTATTTCTTGGCCTTGTCACAAGATTGGAGGAATTGATGAGGAGGTAAAGGGTCTCCAACTCGTATCTCTCTTTTTACTTTTCTCCCGCAAGAGTATAGCAAAGAGATGACCAATGTATGAGCAATGGAGAAGATTCTGTCTTCCTGAGTCAGGCCAATAGGATCACAGCAAGGAGATGATGGGCAGGAAGAGGAAGATATTCTCATTCCCTCTCCCTCTTCCCCCCCCCCTCTCTTCTCCTCTCCTCTCCCCTCCCCTCCTCTCCTCTCCCCAGCCCCAACAAAGACATGGCCAGAATGTGACTGAGGGGGAGGGGAGCAAGGGGAAGACTTTCTCTTTTCCAGAGTCAGACCAATAGGAAAACAGCAAGGAGAAGATAAGCTGGAAGAGGAAGATTCTTCTTAGAGATCCAGCTAACAGAAGCTAGACTCTAAAGAGAGCAATAGAGAAATGGTATGGGGAGACCCTCTTTATTTCTATTTATTTATTCTTGGCCTTGTTACCAGATAGAAAAATTGATGAGGTTGTAAAGAGTCTCTCACTCAAATCTCTTTTGCTCTTTCCCTACAATAAAACTATACCAAAGAGATGACCAATGTATGAACAATGGAGAAGATTCTCTTCTCCTGAGTCAGGCTAATAAGACCACGGCAAGAAGAAGATAGGCTGGAAGAGAAAGATTCCCTCCCTCTCTCTCCCTCTCCCCCTCCCCGTTCTCTTTCTCTTCTTCTTCCTCTTTTTCTTTCTTTTCCTTTTTCTTCTTCCTCTTCCTCTTTTTCTTTCACTCACACAGCCGGCCCACCTAGCAGAAGCCTGACTGCGAAGAGACTTCCAGAAGACAGGTATGGAGAGACTCTATTTCTGGGCCTTTTCACTAGATTGGAGTGAATCATGAGTTGGGTCAGAATCTCTCACTTAAATCTCTACCTCTGTCTCTCCCTCTCTCCTGCAAAGAGATGACCAATGTGTGAGCAAGAGAGAAGACTCTTTCTCTTTTTGATGGTCTGGCCAGTAGAACCACGGCAAGGAGATAACCAGCTATAAGAGGTAGATTCTCGAAGATGGCAGAAAAAAGCCAGAAAGTTCCCTGAGTTGTCCCCAGTTACCTTCAAAACAATGTTCAATCCGGCCTCTAAACAAATTCTGGAGTGACAGAACCCATAAAAGACAGAGTAAAACAATTTTCCACCTAAATATAACTTAGAAGCACTGCTGGAAAGCTCTCTCTCACTTGGGTAAAAGCGGGGAGCATAGCCCAGTGCAGGCAGTGTCACAGCAAGCCAGCAGGAGGCTCCTAGCCATAGCAACCATGAGCCCGTAATACTGACTGAGCAAGCTATTGACACAACAGGACAGCTGTGAGGCCTCCAGCCCCAGTGCAGCAGACAAACTTCCAACATGCCCCGAGAACCCAGGGCACAACAGGTGTTACTAGTACAGGCTACCCCAGCAAAGCTGACAAGCCACCGGCCCTGGAGGGCCCAGCACAGGAAGCAAGTGAATAGATCTCTTGCCTCCAGTGCAAGAAGCTTGAGACAGTGCCTCCTGTATCCCAGGAGCAGAGGTTAACCTTAAAAGTCATGAAATAGGCTGGAAAATGAGCAAAAAAACCTACTGCCATCAAAAGCTACTATGGTGACTGGGAAGATCAGAACACAAATTCAGAAGAGAACAAAAATGTCAAAATGCATACATACGAAGCCTCCAAAAGGAATTTGAATTGGTCTCAAGCCTAAAAAGTCTTCTTGGAAGAGCTCAAAAAGGATTTTAAAAATCAAATAAGAGGAGTAGAAGAAAGGGCTATAAAACCAGGCATGCATATACTTTGACTAAGCAACACCACTATTAGGTCTGTATCCCAAAGAGATAAAAAACAAAATGGAAAAAGACCTATAGATGTATGAAAATATTTATAGCAACTCTTTTAGTGGTGGCAAAGAATTGGAAATTGAGTGATGCCCATCAATTAGGCAATGGCTGAACAAATTGTACATGATTGTAATGGAATACTATTGTGATTTCAGAAACGACAAGGAGAATACTCTCAGAAAAAGTTGGAAAGACTTACATGAACTGATGCAAAGTGAAATGAGCAGAAGCGGAACGCTGTATACGGTAACAGCAACTTTGTGCGGTGACCATCTAGGATTGACTTAGCTCTTCTCAGCAATACAGTGATCCAAGACAATTTCAAAAGACTCTTGTGGGAAAATGCTATCCACATCCAAAGAAAGTACTGATGGAGACTGTGAATGCAGGTGAGAGCGTACTATTTTCACATTGTTTATTTTTTCAGTTTTTTTCTTTGTTCTCTTTCTTCTTTCAATGCATGACTATTATGGAAATATGTTTCACATGATTGCAAATACATAACTGCTGACTGTTTTAGGAGGAGAGAGGGAAAGGAATTTGGAATTCAAAATCTTATAAAAAATGAATGTGATATAACCTATATCGTGCTGCTCCCCATCTTGGGGAGGGGCTAAGGAAGGGAGAAAAATTTAGAACTCAAAATCTTACAAAAATGAGTGTTGAAAACCATCTTTACATGTAATTTGAAAAAATAAAATAGCATTAAATGTTTAAAAAATGAATGTGAAAAACTGTTAATTGGAAAAAATGAAATACCATTAAAAAAGAGGAAGATCCTATCTCCTCTATCTCTTTCTCTCCCTGGACCAGCAGGACTCTAGTAAAGTGATGACCAGAAGGGAGAGAGAGAGAGGATCAGGAGATGCCGCAAAGGCACCGACAAAGAGAACAGGGGTAAACATAGACCATGTTTGTTACCAAGAATGTGAAAGGAAAAGGCCAAAAGGAGATCCTCTCTCTCTCCCTGGGCCCCAGAAGGCTGCTGCTACATGAGGACAACAAGGAAAGAAATAGAGAAGAGCTCTTCTCTGCCCTTCCCTCTCCCTCTCTCTCCCCCTTTAACTCTTCCTTTTCCCCACCATCAGCAGGTCCAGCTAGCAGAAACCTGACTACGAAGAATGTATCTGAAGAAAGATATGAGTAAACACTCTTTATTTTGGGGCCTTGTCACTAAATTGGAGGAAACTGAAAGGTGGGACAAGTCTCAAACCTGTCTCTCTCTCCCTACCTTTATCCCTCTCTTCTGAAAAACTACAGCAAAGAGATGACATGACCAAGGTGTGAGCAAGACTAAAGATTCCTTAGCTTTTCCAGAGTCTGTGATGTAGGACTAAAGCAAGGAGAGGACTGGCTGGAAGACAAAGATTCTCTCTCTCACTCTCTCCTTGAGTCCCAGGACCAAGCCAGTAGGATTATAGTACAGCGATGTCCAAAACAGAGAGAAAGAATCAAGAGAAGCCGCCCCTTGGGCCTTTCCAATAGGACAGAGGTCAGTGGAGGCCGTCTTTGTTTCCCTGAACGCAAACAGTAGGGAAAAGGACAAGATCGGAATGAGACGATTTCGATCTCCAAGGCCCAGGAAGCAAGAGTACAGCTCCAAGAATAAAAGCAGGAGGGAGGAAGAGAGAAATTGACATCTCTTCTCCTCCCCCGCCTCTGTCTCTTTCTCTGTCTCCCTGCACCCAGGCAAAAGGACTGTAGTAAAGTGATGTCCAAAACAGAAAGAAAGGTCCAGAGAGAGAGAACAAATGAATGTGAATCAAGAGACATCCCTTTGGACTGTCAAAGAGGACAGAGGTCAGTGGATCCCTTCTTTATATCCCTGACCCCAGGCAGCTGAGAAAAGAACAAGACCCAACTGAGACCATCTCTATCTCCCAGTCCCAGGAAAGAAGGTTACAGATTCAAGAAGACATCCAGAAGGGAGAAAAAGAGGACCTTACATCTCTTCTTCCTCTCATTCCAGCAAGGACATGACAAGCTTGTGAGAAGGGGAAGGGCAGCTGGGGATTCTGTCTTTTTCAGGGTAAGACCCATAAGGAAACACCAAGGAGAAGATGCGCTGGAGGAGGAAGATTACCTCTCTCTCTCTTGGTTTTCTTCTACCCCCCACCCTTTCCACAGCCCCAGCTATAGCAGAAGCCAGACTCTGAGGAGAATACCAGAAAAGAGGTATGGGGAAATCCTCTTTATTTCCTGGTCTTGTCAACAAATTGGAAAAATTGATGAGGAGATAAAGAGGCTTTACCCATATCACTTTTTCTCTTTCTCTAGAGCAAGGCCATAGTGAAGAGATGACCAAAGGATGAGCAGTGGAGGAGATGCTCTTTTCCTAAGTCTGGCTAATAAGACCATAGCAAGGAGATGATGGCCAGGAGAGGAACCTTCTCTTTATTCTCTTTATGTCTCTGTCTGTCCTTCTGTCTGTCTGTCTTGCTCTCTAGCCCCCTCTCTCCCCTTCTTTCTCTTTCTCCCTCCCCATCTCGAGCAAAGATATGACCAGCATGTGAGTAAGGGGCAGGGGAGCAAGTGAAAGGCTCTCTTCTTTTCCACATCAGACCATAGGACAACAGGAGGAGAAAATGGACTAGAAGACGATTCTTTCTCTCTTCCTTTTCCTCTTCCCCTTATCCCTCAGACCCAGATAGCCAGACACTGAGAAGAATAGCAGGAAAAAGGTATGGGGAGACACTCTTTATTTCTTAGCCTTGTCACCAGATTATAGGAATTTATGAGGAGGTAAAGAGTTTCTCACCCTTATCTCTTTTCCTCCTTCTCTCATGCAAAAAATATGCCAAAGAGATGACCTGAGTAAGAACACTAGAGAAGATTTTCTTTTCCTGAGTCCAGCCAATAAGACCAAAGCAATGAGATGATGGCCTGAAGAAGATTCGTTCTCATTCCCCCCTCCCTTTTCTCTCTCCCCACCCCACTTTCTGTTCCCCACCCCTACCAGGAGCAGGTAGTAGAAGTTTCACTGACATGAGAGTACCTGGAAAAAGGTATGAGTGACTCTCTTTATTTGGGGCCTTGTCACCAGATGGAAGGAAATTTTGAATTTGAACAGTCTGTCCCTTACATATGTTTCTCTCCCTCTGTCTTGTAAAGTTACTACAAAGTGATGACCAAAGTGTGAAAAAGAAAGAAGAATTTCTTCTCTGATCCCAGTCAGGTCAGTAGGACCACAACAAGGATGTAATGGGGTTGAAAAGAAAGATGCTCCTTCTCCCTCTTCCTCTCTCCCTCTGTCCCTCTTCCTCTACGCAACCACCAAAGGGTCCAATTTGCAGAAGCCTAACTGTGAAGAATACAGCAGAAGGAAGGTATGGGGTCACTCAGACATCTCTCTCTCTCTCTCTCTCTCTCTGTCTGTCTGCCTCTGTCTGTTCCTTTTCCCATCTCTCAGAAAATGTAACAAAGACATGACCAAGATGTAAGCAAGAAGGAAGAGCCTTTTGCTTTTCCAGGTTTGAGCCAACAAGACTCAAGCAAGAAGAGCCCCTGGAAGACAAAGATTCTCTCTTACTCTCCCTCTCCCTCGACCCAGGACTGTAGTAAAGTGATGTCCAAAACAGAGAGAAAGAGAGAGAAAGAGAGAGAGAGAGAGAGAGAGAGAGAGAGAATGAATGTGAATCAGGAGATGCCTCCCCCGGGCCTGTCCTACAGAGAAGGGGTGGATGGATCCCTTCTTCATATCCCCAATCCTATACAGTTGAGAAAAGAACAAGACCCAACTGAGACCATCTCTATCTCCCAGTCCCAGGAAGGAAGGCTACAGCTTCAAGAAGACATCCAGAAGGGAGAAAGAGAGGACCTTACATCTCTTCTTCCTCTCATTCCAGCAAGGACATGACAAGCTTGTGAGAAGGGGAAGGGCAGCTGGGGATTCTGTCTTTTTCAGGGTAAGACCCATAAGGAAACACCAAGGAGAAGATGCGCTGGAGGAGGAAGATTCCCTTTCTCTCTCTCTTGGTTTTCCTCTTCCCCCCTTTCCACAGCCCCAGCTATAGCAGAAGCCAGACTCTGAGGAGAGTACCAGAAAAAGTATGGGAGGATACTATTTCTTAGCTTTTTCACCAGATTGGAGCAATTTATGAGGAGGTAAAGAGTCTCTCACCCTTATATTTTTTTTCTCCTACTCTCCTTCAAAATTCTACCAAAAAGATGACCAATGTATGAGCAAATGGAAAAGATTCTCTTCCTGAGTGCCGCCAATAAAACCATAGCAAGGAGATGACTGCTGGCAGAGGAAATTCTCTTTTGTTCTCTTTTTCTCTCTCGTTATCTCCCTCTAACTCTTCTCTTCCTCTTCATCTTCCTCATCCCTACCAATCCACCTAGCAGAATCCTAACTGTGAAAAATGTACCTGAAGAAAGGTACGGAGAAACCCTCTTTCTTTTGGGTCCTTGTCACCAAATGGGAAGAAATTCAGAGGTGGGACAAGTCTCAAACCTCTCTCTCTCTCCTTTCCTTTATCCCTTTTTTTCTGAAAAACTACAGCAAAAAGATGACATGACCAAGGTGTGAGCTAGATTAAAGACTTTATCTTTTCCAGAGTCCAGGCGATAGGACTAAAGCAAGGAGATGACTGGCTAGAAGACAAAGATATTCTATTTCTGTGTGTGTGTGTGTGTGTGTGTGTGTGTGTGTGTCTGTCTCTCTCTGTCTTTCTCTCTCCCTCCCCCTCTCTCTCTCCCCCACCTCTCCAGCAAAGAGATGACCAACATATGAGTTCAGAAGAAGGAAGTGAAGAGAAAGACTCCCTTTTCCAGGAGCACACCAACAGAAGCACAGCAAGGACACAACAGGCTGATAGAGGAAGGTTTTTTCTCTCCTTCTCTTCCTCTTGCCCAGCTATTTGATTATCATGTTTAGCTACATCTTTGCTTGTCAGATTTCTCCGACCCAGCCTATATCTGTCTTCCTCTCATCTGTGCTCTTCAACTTTGGCCACAGTCGGAACAGGAGACACTCTCCTTTTTTATCATTTAATAGTATTTTAAATTTTTTTCCAATTACACGTAAAGGCAATTTTCAATGTTCATTTTTTGAAAGATTTTGAGTTCCAAACTTTTCTCCCACCCTCCTTTCCTTCCTTCCCTCCTCCCCAAGATGGCAAGCAATCTGATGTAGTCTATATGTGTGCAACAGTGCAAAACATATTTCCACATTAGTCATGTTGCAAAAGAAGAAACAGAACAAAAAGAAAAAACCATGAGGAAAAAAGTGAACATAGTCTGCTTCGATCTGCATTCAGACTCCATCAGTTCTTTCACTGGTTGTGGATAACATTTTCTATCGTGAGTCTTTTGCAATTATCTTGGATCATTGTACTGCTGAGAAGAGCTAAGTCAATTATGGTTGATCATCACACAGTGTTACTGTGTACAGTGTTCTCCTGGTTCTGCTCACTTCATTCAGCATCAGTTCGTGTAAGTCTTTCCAGGTTTTTCTGAAATCTGCCTGCTCATCATTTCTTACAGCACAATAGTATTACATCATAATCGTATACCACAACTTGTTCAGCCATTCCCCGATTAATGGGCATCTCCTCAATTCCCAATTCTTTGCCACCACTAAAAGAACTGATATAAGTATTTTTATACATGTGGCTCCTTTTTCCTTTTCGTGATGTCTTTGGGATACAGACCTAGTAGTGGTATTGCTGGATCAAAGGGTATGCCCAGTTAGGTTTCCCTTTGCACATAGTTCCAAATTGCTCTCCAGAATGGTTGGATCAGTTCACAACACCACCGACAATGCATTAGGGTCCCAATTTTCCTACATCGCGAACATTTATCATTTTCTTTTTCTGTTATATTAGCCAATCTGATAGGTGTGAGGTAGTACCTCAGAGCTGTTTTAATTTTCATTTCTCTAATCACTAGTGATCTAGAGCATTTTTCATATGACTATAGATAGCTTTGATATTTTCATCTGAAAACTTTTCATGTTCTTTGACCATTTGTCAATGAGGGAATGACTTGTATTATAAATTTGACTCCATTCTGTACATATTTGAGAAATGAGGTCTTTATCAGAAACACTGGCTATAAAAATTGTTTCCCAGCTTTTTGCTTTCTAGTCTTGGTTGCATTGATTTGATTTGTGCAAAAGCTTTTCAGTTATCCATTTTGCATTTCGTAATCCTGTCTCTTGTTTGGTCACAAAGTCTTCTCTTCTCCATGGATCTGACAGGTAAACTATTCCTTGCTCTCCTAATGTGCTTATGGTATCACCCTTTATGTTTAAGTCATATACCCATTTTGACCTTATCTTGGTATATGGTGTGAGATGTTGGTCTATACCGAGTTTCTGCTGTTTTCCAGTTTTTGTCAAATGGTGAGTTCTTGCCCCCCAGAGCTTAGATCTTTGCATTTATCAAACACTAGATTACTATGGTAATTTACTACCATGTATTGTGTACCTAATCTTTTCTACTGATCCACCACTCTATTTCTTAGCCAGTATCATATTCGTTTGATGATTACTGCTTTGTCATATAGTTTGAAATCTGGTACTGCTAAGTGTGCCCTAATATGGGATCGATTTTTGTAAAGTTACCATGCTCATCTGAGAAATATGTATACTTTTTTTTTCTCATTCAATGATTGTCAGACAGCTTTCATATCCAACTCATGTGAAATTCTATTCAAGTCCTTAACTGCTTTGTTTGTTTATTTGATTCTTTCATTATTGTTATATTTGTTGAGTTCTGAAAGGAGTACGTTGAGGATCTCCACTATTATAATTTTACTGTTTCTGTAACTCATTTAGTTTTTCCTTTAAGTATTTAGATGTTATTTCATTTAGTGCATAATATGCATTCGGTGCATATGATTCATTGTCTATGGTATTTCACAGCAAAGCGTAATTTCTCCTTTTATATCTTTTAGATATATTTAGATATATATTCATATTTAGAATATATATAGTATATATAGAATATATTCTATAGAAATATACTTAGATATAAAAGCTATAGATATAGCTTTTAGATATCTTTTAGTTTATTTTCACCTTTGCTTTGCCTGAGATTATTATTGCTACCACTTGGTCTTTTTTTTTAAGTTTACCTAAGCATAATTGGGTGTGGTTGTGGTATGGTTGTGTGATTTATCCTTTTTTTATTCTCAAAGAAGACTATGACATCAGAGAGATGGTGGCATAACTTGCAATTGACTTTAATTTGAGTAAGAGATGACTGTGCAAAGTCACCAGCCTCACTTTCTCCTCCAGAGCCATCTGGGTCCAGTAGCCAGATATTGATAAAGACGACTGGAAATGGCCCAGGATGCAGTGGGAGACCTTGGCCCTTTTAAGCTAAGGTTTTTTCAGGTTCTCACTTTGAGTGAGGAGGCAACACCCATTCAGTCAATAGGCCTCTTTAAGAAGTGAGTGAAGGGATGGCCTCTTTTATACCTAAGCATGATAGATTTTGCTCCAATCCCTTATTTTAATTCTATGTGAATCATATTTCAATTGTGTTTCATGTAAACAACATAATTTTGGATTCTGCTTTTTAATCCAATCTGCTATTCTATTTTATGTGTAAATTCATCCCTTGTTCAGTCTCTTCTACTTTTTCTTCTCTTTGTTCTTTGGCTCCTCTCTTTACAAAGAAGTAGTGGGTTGTGGGACAAGCATGTACTCAGCACCAATGCTCTTTACTTAATGTAATCAGCTTTGGTCCCTTATCTCTCTTTTCTTCCCTGCACCCCAAACTCAATCACAGGTTCTTAACCTTTCTTGTTTTCCTTTTAAATTCTTTCCCAATACACCAGAAAGCTGTTATATTTAACTTTTTAAAAATTTGACCTTATGGTTTTTCTACTTTTTTAATCTTTTAACTTTGTTTTAATATTTCTAGTTATCTCATGCAGTCTTAACTTCTGATTGGTCTGTTCTAATTTTCAAAAAGCCTGTTATTTGGGTAAGGTTTTGTACCTCTTGTGCTTATCTGTTTATTTCCAAGTCTTTCTTCCAAAGTTCTCATTTCTTTTCCATTCTTTGTTCTAGAGCTCTCTTTTTGTTGTTTGTTGGTTTGGTACTTTAACAAATGCACTGCACTAGTGCAGTCAATACATGCTCCCCAGTCTTTCTTGAGCATTGTCAAATCACTATCCATCAAGTTTTTAAAAAAATATATTTAATCCCATTTCTAGGTGGAAGCAGCATTTAGTACAAAGAAAACCAACAAACATGAACTGGTTTTTGACACTTATTTGTAGACATGGAATTGAACTCATAACTATGTCCACATTTGCCTTTCATTGAAAAAAAAGTTTATGTATTGTGCCATTCAGAAATTCACTGTGCAGAGGAATTTAATTTTTTCAATTTACACTACAGCATTGCAAATAAATCATAAATGACAGTGCTTCAATCTTTAAACATTTCTTCAGAATCTCTTCAGCAATAGAAAATAAAGTCACCGGTATGCAGTCGTCTTAAAGTGACAACAGAATATTTTCAAAAGAACAAATGTCATTCTCAAATAATGATAATACAAAGATTACAGCAGTTTTGTACTTTATTAAATTTAGTACATTTTCCCTTTCCCTCCCTCCCACCTTCACCTACCCCATATACCTTCGTATTGAATGTACCTTCCACAAACCTGAATGTACAAACCCATCGTACATTTCTAAATTTCTATCCTTTTGTATGCAGGACCTGTGCCCCAGATTGATTACTGGATAGCCTACTTAAACCCATAAGCCAATCTCATCTTCAAGTTCAAAATCAAGTTTGTGCCCAGATTTTCATTTTTTATCTCTTACGTAATTTCTTTCAGGTATTCTTGAACAATCTGTTTTACACACACGCACTCACGCACACATGCACACACGTGCACAAACGTTTTCTTTGATTTAATCATCTCTTCAGTTCTAGTTCCTGAATTGAGGCTTTTTGCCAGGGCCAGACTTCAGCCTGTCCTGAACTTTGGGGCAGAAGGTCCCCTGAGTTCTTATGCCTCCCAGGATTTTTGAAGTTCAGAGCACTAGATCTTTAGGGATCTTTGAGATCTCAGGACAGGGTGTCAGAGGCCGTGGAGCCTCTGAGTCTTGGCTGTCCTGGTCTGAGTATAGTGACACCACATTGGTCATTGCTTCCTGCTGCTGCTCCCTGTGGCTTCCAAGGTTCTCACCCTGGGGCTATCTGACCACTCTAGGGCTTTTCCCAGGGAAACACTATGCTGTGGCTTCCCCTGGACACAGATTCGTGAAGGGTACAGGGGTCTTGTCTCTGGTGACTCTGAGAGGCCCCCGGAGGCTTTTCGCTGGAGGAAGATTGAGGGTACTTTCCTCTAGTTGCCTTTTTGTGCAGTTCTGAGGTGGCATATTTTACTTGAAGTTTCTTGATTATTATTTGGCCTGGTGAGAACTTCAAGGTTTGCTGAAGTAGGTACGTGATAGCTTGGTGGCTTGCCTCCTCTTTAGGTGGCTATCTTGACCAGAGGTCATTATGGCAGCCACTCTGTTCTTTTAATGTTGTCACTCATTTTCTTGTCTTCTGCCAGATTTTCCTCTACTTCAGTATTTTTGTGCTTCACAACTTTTTATCTCTTTCACTCCTCTTCTGTTTTTATCTCTTCTTCACTTCACAACTCACCACCATGGAGTTAATCTTTTTTTAATCTGCTAATTGAGTTTTTAAAATTCTGCATTGAACATTCTACATTCTGGCCTTTATTCATTCTTAATTTCTCCTTTTATAGCTTTCATTTCTATTTTGAATATTCTGGAGTTTCTCAGTGTTCTTCGGGGATGTTTTGAGAATCCACACATTTCTTTTATTTCATCAGGAATTTTTCACTTTGCTTTGTAATATTTTGAAGATTTACTTTGATTTACTAATCATCCTTCTGGTATTTAAAGCCTTTCTGTTAATTTATCTGCTCGTGTTCTGGTCTTCTATTAAGGGTCTTTCTTTTCAAAACTTTGGTATTTCAGCTTTTCATTTCATTTCCCCTTTACTTACTTTCTGGCTCCTCCTCCTTTGCATGTAGGTACACCCGAAAAGTTGGGCTGTCCCAACCTCCTCACAGTAGGGGACACAGTTCACTAGCCTATGTTCCTGCTCTGAATACCCTTTGGGAGGACAAGACTGACCCTAGCTGGGTTTCAGTCCCCTTTCCTTCAGGTCCAACATAGTCACATACTGTCTCCCCACCCCCACCAAGTCTTCCCTTGGTTGTCCTTTCTTTCACAAGGCTGGGTTGAATCAATATCTGTTGGTTATATAGGGTAGAGTGAGGGTAAACGAGAATATTTGGGGTAGAGTCTCCTCAGTCCTCTTGTTCCTCAAGCTAGGGCCAAACCTATGGTCTTTTGGCTGAAAGTATATTTTTATGCTCATCAAATTTGCAAATGATACAAAGCTGAGAGAGATAACAGACTAGATGATGGAGTCGAGATCTAAAAAAGATTTCGACAGACTAAAGCATTGGACTGATTCTAATAAGATGAAATTCAGTAGGGGTAAATGTAAAGTTTTATACTTAGGGTACAAAAATTCAACTTCACAAGTCCAAGAAAGAAAGGTATAGTTAGATAGCAGTTCTGACAAAAGAACTGGAGACTCTCACAAAGTCAGCCAGTCTGTCCCCAAAAAAGCATCCAACCCACCTACCTACTATATAAAGACAGACAAACGGTTGGACAGCCCCCAGAAGTAACCTTTGACATGAAACCAACCTGATCTAAAGAGTCAGCTCATCCTATTTTCTAATCGTTGTTCATCTGTCATTCTGAAGAGGACCAGTGACATCTGTGATATCTTGACTTGTGCATGAATTGGATCGAAGTGAGGCAGAGCTACACAAAGTCATCAGCCTCGTTCTCTCTTCCAGAGTCATCGAAGTCCGGTGGCAAGACAAAAGTCAGGACGACTGGAGACGGCCGGAGACGGCCCGGGTGGACAACCTCGGCATCTCTGACGTCTGACCGAGCTCTTAAGCCCTCCACGATGCCTTCATGGCCACCTGCCCGTTCCCTTGGGAAGGATAGCCGTCCCGCTAACCCAGCGGTGGGTCTGAGGCCCGTTGATCACTCTCACCCGGTTTAGCCCACCTGCAGAGACAATTTGGCGGGGTTGCCGTTGCTGCGCAAGCTGCAGCTTCTGGGTGCTACACGTGAGGATTGGGTACTAGGGGGATGAGCGGCCCTCCCACCAGAGGGGCTGGTCCTCCCTGAACAAAAGATTTTGTAAATGACCTTGGGAATCCATCCTGCCTCTGCGTATGCTTCTTTGGGAATAAGGTTCTGGGTTAAAGACAGGCAGTGGGCCTCTTTCAATTGCTCTCTTGGTTGAGTGACATTCAGCTCGGGGCTCTCGAGATCTTCATCCCCTAAGATAATAGGTACCTGATATTGTCAAACATCAATGCGTTTGGAGCAAAGCCTGTGGCCTAAAGACACGCTAGGAATTGTGGGTGCTGCTTCCACTGAGCCTCAGTGTCCCCACGCTGTTTAGCAGGATATGATGGAAGTGCTTTCGCTGTGGTGCACATCCCTGAGTAACTTGCTCATAAAATTTCAATAATGACCAAAAGGATCCTGGTAGGGAAGCTGCACGCTAATAAACATACCTCCCTTATATAACGCCAGGCAATACGGTCAGTCACCACTGGGTGCTGCTCACGTGCTTCTGCTCTCTCTCTCTAGGGAAGAATCCTCTCAAGAGAAAGTTCCAAACTTTGCTCCCCTTTTCTTCGACAGAAGCCCTGCTCCCCTTGAGTTGTCTTTTCTATGGGGATCACCATAATCTCTGATCCCTGGGGCCTTAGAGGATAAGGTCCCTGCATCCACATTGCCACTCTCTGGCATATGAGTATAAAAAAATCACAAGGACAATATAGAGGAGACATGGTTAGATAACCATTTGTCTGAAAAAGGCCTAGTGAATCTCAAGGCAGTAAATGCAACGTGAACTAGTAAGTGAAATGGAAGCTCCAAAAGTTAATACAGTCGAAACGGGGAGGTGAGAGTCCCACTGTCCTCTGTCCTTCTTAGATTTTACCTGGAGGTGTTTGTTTTCTGAGCCCCCCCACCTCCCATTTAAGAAGGCCATGTCCAGAGTGGGGCAAGCAGGATGGGAAAGGGTCTGGAGTCCATGGCATGTGAAGATCGAAAGAACTGGGGAAGTTTCACCTGGATTGAGGTTAGAAGTTCAAGATGGGCAGTAGGCCTCTTTTGGTTGGGTGACATGCAACCTGGGGCTCTCAAGATCTTCTCCACCCTACCCCTGTCCCCCCTGGAGAAAAGAAGACTCAGAAGATGATATCATCCACATCTTCGAAAGTCAAGATTAAGTTTGATCTGCTTTGCCACAGGAGCAGTAGGCAGAAATTGTCAGGAGGCCAGTTTTGGCTAAATACCAGGAAAAACTTCAGTTCATGGAATGAACTTCCTTAAGAGGTGATGGCTTCCCCTTCCTTAGATTTCTTCAAGTAGAGGCCAGCCAACCACTTACCAGGTATGTTAGAGTGGGGATTCTTTTTTTTTATTAAGATTTTTATTTTTAGTTTACAACACTCAGTTCTGCATGATTTTGAGTTCCAGATTTTCTTCCTCCATCTCCTCCCCTCCCTCCCCCAGACAGCATGGAATCCGATATATCTTCTACATAGACCTTCGCATTAAACTTATTTACACAAAATAGTCAAGTTGCAAAGAAGAATTATGACCATTGGAATGAATCATGAGAGAGAAGAAACAAAACCAAAAAAAAAAGAAGAAAAAAGTCTATCAGGGTTAGTCATCACAGAAGCAATGTGTCTGTGGTTGTGTATAAGGTTCTCCTGGTTCTGCTCCGCTCACTCAGCATCATACGATGTAGGTCTTTCCAGATTATTATGAAGTCCGCATCTTCCCCATTTCTTATAGTACAATAGTATTCCATTACCTTCATATACCACAGCTTGTTCAGCCATTCCCTAATTGATGGGTATCCCCTTGATTTCCAATTCTTTGCTACCACGAAAAGAGTTGCTATAAACATTTTTGTACATACAGGTCCCTTTCCCACTTGTGTGATCTCTTTGGGATACAACCCTAGGAGTGGTATTGCTGGGTCAAAGGGTATGAACTTTTTATAGCCCTTTCGGCATAGTTCCAAATTGCTCTCCAAAATGGCTGGATCAGTTCACAACTCCACCAGCAATGTAACAGTGTTCCAATTTTCCCACATCCTCTGCAGCATTTATCATTTTCCTGTTTTGTCGTGTTAGCGAATCTGACAGGAGAGATGTGGTGCCTAAGAGTTGTTTTGATTTGCATTTCTCTAATCAGTAGTGATCTGGAGCGTTTTTTCATA
>CM053628.1:1644989-1657252 GCA_028646595.1 Phalanger gymnotis | reverse complement strand
CTGCAGCATGGGTGGCAGATTGGGGGGGGGGGAGAGAAAGCAGATACTGTTGGAGCAGGTTCCACCCTCTGCCCTGGGCACCACTGTTCCTGGCCAGGAAACAGGGAGGAGATGCCACAAAGGCAGTGTTGGACTGCCAGCTGCCCCTGCTCCCAGGGCCTTCTGGAGGACTGCCACAGTACTGAGAAGTGGAGGGGAAGCTACTGGGGCAGACAGAGCAGGGCAGCAAGAAGGGAGCAGCCCACTGTTGAGTTCTTGGGTCCCACCCCTTCCACTGTCTTCCCAGGTCAGTGACCATTTGGTGCTGCTCGACCTTCGCTTCCTGGAGAACAGCAGCTTTCCCTATGACTACTCTGAAAACGGAACCGAGTCCACCGGCTGCTGTTCCTCTCCACCCTGCAGCCATGACTTCAGCCTGACCTTTGACCTGGCCTTCTTGCCCACCCTCTATAGCCTTCTCTTTTTCTTTGGCCTGTTGGGCAATGGAGCTGTGGCACTTGTCCTTTTGAGGCAGCACCGGGCCCTGAGTGGTACCGACACCTTCCTACTCCATCTGGCTCTGGCTGACATGCTCCTGGTGCTAACCCTCCCGCTCTGGGCTGTGGAGGCTGCTCAGGAGTGGCTCTTTGGCTCAGGCCTCTGCAAGGTGGCAGGGGCCCTCTTCAAGATCAATTTCTATGCAGGCGCCTTCTTACTGGCCTGTATCAGCTTTGACCGCTACCTGAACATTGTACATGCCACCCAGCTTTACCGGCGGGGCCCAGGAACACGCGTGACCCTCACTTGCGTCATCGTCTGGGGACTCTGCCTGCTACTGGCCTTTCCAGACCTGCTCTTCCTGTCAGCCCAGCACGAACCTCGCCTCAATGCCACACGTTGCCTTTATACCTTCCCCCAGTCTGGCCACACGGCCTTGAATATCCTGCAGCTCCTAGCTGGCTTCCTCTTACCACTGCTCATCATGGCCTACTGTTACACTCACATTCTCCTAGTGCTGCTGGGCTCTCGGGGGCAGCGAAGACTTCGGGCCATGAGGGTAGTGGTAACTGTGGTAGTGGCCTTTGCCCTCTGCTGGACGCCCTACCACCTGGCCATGCTGGTGGACATACTCATTGATCTGAATGCAGTGAGCCGAGACTGTGAGCGGGAGAGCCGGCTGGATGTGGCCAAGTCTGTCGCTTCGGGCCTGGGCTTTGTGCACTGCTGCCTCAACCCCCTGCTCTATGCTTTTGTGGGTGTCAAGTTCCGAGGCCAGATGCGGACGCTGCTGGGGAGGCTGGGCTGCCCAGGCCAGGAGGCCCTTCTGCGGCCAACTCCCTCATCTTCCCGGCGAGATTCCTCCTGGTCGGAAACCACGGAAGCCTCGTACTCAGGACTGTAAAGAGGCAGGCCTCAACCTTCGCTTGCCCACCCCTCCCTCCATTTCTCCACAGATGCCAGCCTTGGCAGCGCTTCTTTACCTGGGATCCATGAACTTGGATAAGAAAAAAAGCCATCTTTCTTTTCACTAACCTCAAACTGAAATTTAGCACTTCCTTCGATTATGAACAAAGGCACGAAGGCACTAAGCCATTCCTCTGAGGAGGTTTTTTGGCTCAGCCTGTCAAAGGGCTTTGTGATGCCAAGTGCAGAAGCCCTGGACTACAGGGCCCAAAGCAGCAGCCCAACTTTGAGTGAAGGCCCAGAGAGAAAGACGCTGGTCCTGTGTAGGTGAGGCCGGAGCTGACCTAGGTCTGTGGTCACCTATCCAGAGCAAAACAAGTAAGAAGGGTTGCAGTCATCTGGGGCCCTAGAGTTGTCCCCCAAAGTGGGAGGGGGGAGGAATTCTAGAAGAATCTGGGTAGAACCCTGGGGAGCACCGGCTATTGGTATGTAAACAAATAAAAGCCTTGACTAATGCCATGAAAAGATTTTATTCTTCACAATAAACTCCAATGCTCAGTGCTTAGTTTTTCTCTGTGAGAAAAAAAGTAATTCGATAAACTAATCCTGGCTAAAATCCACATTAAAATCTGTAGCTAAAATGCCTCTGTTGTGCCGTCCTTGCCACAATCCTGCTGTTACGTGGCCAGACAGGAAATTGTTACTTCAATGCACAGGATTCTAAAACAGCACTACATTTTACATCAAACACATGAAAAAAATTGCAAACAGTTCAACGTTACTTTTCCAACTAATGCTCCCTAAATAAATTTGCCAGAAACAGCAATTCTGACCCACAGCCACCTAACCTACTGGGTCTCAGAATTTTCATTTGATGTCACCTCTGTGTGTTGGGAGCGAACCCTTTCCTCACTCTCAGCAGAAGGGCGGCTTGTTCTCACACGTGTGACAACTGTAGTGGTCCTAGTCTGCCCGGGAATTCCAATTCTCTGGGTGGGTGGGAGCAGTAATAGAGACCCATGGCACCGAGAGCAGACAGCACGATGAGTGTCCACTGAGTTGGAGTGGCGGCCAACCCTAAAATGGAAAAACAAGGAATCAGAGAGGTCATGGGAACAAAGGTGCTAGAGAAGGGGACAAAATGCAGGGGCACCCACTGGTGAGAGAGAAACCAGGGGGCAGGGGGATGGCAAGAAAACCGAGAGACTGCTTCTTTTCCTAGAGGAAAATGCTAAAGAATGAACAAACAAGGGAGGGTGGAGGGTGAGAAGGAACTCCGTTACCTGGCTTTGCACTGAGAACATTCATAGACAAATTTATAGTGAATCTCGTAAGTGTGACATCGTTTAACCCGAGGCAGTTCTGGGTGCACCAATACAGATTTTCGGGCATAGACCTTCCAAAAGGGACCATGACAGTCTCTGACGCCATGAAACAGCCAAGTAGCCCCATGGCATAATTCATGGATCAGTGTGTCCCGGAGCCGGTCTGGGAAGAGAAAGAAAAATTAGGAGCACTTGAAACATTCCCCTTGCTGCCTGGAACTCACAATATTCCTAAACTTTCTCCCACATGAAATATACATTTTCTTCATATACACACATAATCAGCCTAAAGTGTTTTCAAAAGATGAGAAAGGAAGTTTCATCCACTCCAACTCCCTAATGGCCACCTCTCAGAGAGGAAAGCTTAGGGTCAAACATTCAGTCAAAGCAACATGCATTTATTAAGCACTTACTGCGTGCGAGGCACTGGGAACAAAAGACAAACTAGATCAAACAGGAGCTCATTTTTGGTTGGATTGGCAGCACTGGCGGGGGGTGGGGCGTTAACCCAGAGAGAAGCTGACCATCCAGTTAGGGAGGCGACAACCCCTACCCAGGCCAGAAGAGCTGGGGCAGGGTGGGGGGAGCCTGAGAGTTGGCTGCTCAGCAAAGACGAGAGAGAGGAAATCAAGAGCCCAGGTAAGAGCCTGCCCTGTGCCTCTGGGCTTTTCTTTGACCCTGCCCCCAAGCCTCCTGTGCCCCAGCCTCTGCTGCACCTTTCCCCAAGGGCCTTCTCCAGTTCAGGGAAGGGACCACTGCCTCCTGACTATGCTTTAATACCTTCTCCTGTTCCTACTAAGGTAAGGATACATCACTGTGCTGCTACAAGGTTGGTCTTTAAGAAAAGGCCTCAGTCTAATCACATGCCTCCTTCCAGACCTGTCTCCAACCAGAATGCTTGGGCTTGCTGCTCTTCTTCTGGCCCTATCTCAGTAATTCTGACACCCACCCCCCTCCCACCACCTCATTCCCCAACTGCCTGGCATTCTTACTCTTATCCACCTTAGCTTTCCCTCCCCATGTCCTACTCCAGATCTGCCCATCCCTCACACTGAGACCTAGCTCTCTCCTGCTGACACTGCTTCCTTCCCTACCCTTTCTAGTGCTGGCTACATTTTCCTCTCACACTCACTGGCCATGGTGGAGTCAGAATACTCCTCCCTTCCTCTCCATTCCCCCCACCCAATGGACCCAGTGTGAGATAGTGAGGGCCTGGACTAAGGTGGGAACAACAGAACTGGAAAAAGATCTAACAAAGGGACTGAGAACTAAGGAAGAAGAGACAGGTCTTAGCGGCTGGCTACAAGAAAGCAGAGGGGAGGAAGAATCCAGATGACTCAGTGGCTTCAAGCCCAGGTGCCTTCAGTCAAAGGCGAAGGAGCGGCATTATCAGGTCACGCTCATTACCTGCAGAATCACAGACTTTTTCTGAAAGCTCAATTCGGATAGCACGACCCTCTTCCTTGCTTGTAAAATGGCAGTAGCCTGCTGTCGTGCGCATCTTTTTATTCCAATTTATGCTGATCTCCTCCGGTAACTAAGGACAAAGAACACAAGAGAGTCAGGAGGCGTCCCTCTGAAGATCAGGAGGACCATGCTGGCGCCACGCCCTGCTCCTCTGGGCAAAGGCTGCCTCACCTTTGGCGTTTCCTTCCTCCTATTACTAAATGCTTCCTAGATGCTTTTCATTCATTCCTTTGTCCACTTACTTTCCCCCAATCAAAAGGGATCATGACCAAACCAAGTGCAAAAAGGCTGCCTCTCAGAGTGAAAGGCAAAGCCAAGAACCTCTCCTCCCTCCAGCTCCCAAGAGTGCCAAAGCTGCCCCAGGCCTAAGGCTCCATTCCCTTGTGCACACTTAAGAGATGTGGATGACTTTTTGTTTAAGTCACCACAAGAGGAAAAACATTTTGATGTGCCTCTCCTGGAGCTAAGACACAAACACAGAGCAAGAGATGAATAAGGACTTTGTAAAGGGCAGGTCAACTGCTCCAGTATCTCTGCCAAGGAAACCCCAAACGGGCCCATGGAGAGTCGGACACAACTGACCAACAATGTACAGGGTTGTGTGCAGTTCAGAAAGCCAGCTGACGACCACTTGGGAGGACAAAGGAAAAGAAGGAGGGCAGGAGACACATTCAAGGCTGGCAAAGCCTGGCTCATATATTAGCTCATTTGATCCCCATAATGACCCTGGGAGGAAGGGTCTATCATTATCCCCATTTTACAGATGAGGATACTAAGGCTGGGTGAAGTACGGGGGGAGGTCAGAGAGGGAAATTCAAACGCAGATTTTCTGACTCCTAACCAAGCATGCTTCAAACCTAGTTACCATGTGTATAAACCGCTCCAGCAATAATGTGCTTTTTTCCCAACTGAATTTCATTTTTCCATTAATAAGTATTTCCCTCTCTCTCCCTAAATGCCCTCAATAATGTGTTCCAGATTTTTGCAAGGAATCAAAGTTCAGCTTTCCCTGCCCCATCGTTTAGTACTCCCCAACACCCATCCTCTGTAGGTGCAGTCACAGTGGTCCCAGCACCACTCTTCCGCTTGCACCCTTCACCTAGACTTCCCCTTCCTTGCCTCTGTGGCTCTTGAAATCCCACCCATCCACCAGGTCCCAGGTCAAGCCCTCCCTCCTTTCTCCCAAAAGCCTTCTCCAAGAACCTCCTCCAGACCCCTGTGGCCAAGAGGTGTGTGGTGCTGCCTGCTCTCTGCCCAGTAGCCCTCCTGAGGGCAGAAGGCCCACCTTCCCCACCCTGTGCCCCCCCCATGGCACCCTTTGGCCAACCTTTTCCCCAAAGATTGTGGTGTTATATAAACGATAGAGCTTCCAAGTCAACTCCTCCTTTTTCAGGTGAAAGTACTTCACATAATCTGATGTGGAACTGGACAGTTCAGCCAAAAAGCAGCCGGCCACCTGGCATGTTTTCATCCTGCAGAAACCAACTCACATCAGTTTGGCCAACAAAGCGTTCAAGTGTCCCCTTCCTTCTCCAGGCACTCGGGGCTGAAGCCCAGCCTTTGGCCCCTCCCCCTTGCTTTGGCAGCCCCGAGCCAATTCTTCATCAGCACGTTCCTTACACCCATCTTCTCCTTTTCCTTCCCACTAACCACCCAGACCCGACACTCAATCCTTGCCCAGAAGAAACACCTACCAAACGCGAAGCTCAATGTAGACTGCAGAATGAAATGTTTATTTGGAGGACGTGGCTGATGTGGAAATTTCTTTTGCTTGACTATGTATGTTAGTTACAAGGGTTTGTTTTTTTTTTTTCCCCCCCACGGAAGAGAGAAGAGGACAGCAGAAGGTGGAAGGGAGAGAAAGTTGATTTTTCATGGAAGAAAATCCAAAATGAAAAGGACTGGGAACAGGAAGCAAGTCAGCATAAACTCAAACAGAGCATGTGGCTAGATAGCGTGCATTAACAGGAGGTTACCAAAGTCCTTTGGAGATATACCCACATTCAAATACTTGAAGAAAACCTATCAGGAAACGATCGTGTTATTACGGCCTCCACTTGCCTTAACACCATTTCTATCTTTAGAAATATTCTAGTGACCTTTAGCAGTCCCATCACTTCTTTTTCCAGCCCCAACTAGATCCTAGAAAGCAATCAAAACTCCCCAACTGAAATGACGCCCATTCTGTCACCAGGCACCATGGGAAGGGCTGGGGCTACAACAAAAGGCGAAAGCACAAAGGAGACAGGCTCCAAACCCTTGTGTCCACACAGGAGGCGAGAGCTGAAGGACAGTGGGAGGGATATTCAGTCAGGAGTCATTTAGCAAACTGAAGCTGAACACCCATACACAAGGATAAATTCCAGGACAATCTCAGACAACTCAGTCTAGCTTTCCAGCCTGACATGGCAGATGTCCCATGTAGCACTAGCCACTTCTTAAGGCAGAGGAGCCAAGTTCTGGTCTCTCCCCATTTAAGATGTCAGCAGGGGCAGGGAACCTGCGGCCCCATGTGGCCCTCTAGGTCCTTGGGTGCGGCCTTTTGACTGAGTTCAAATTTGACAGAACAAATCCTCATTAAGGGGGATTGCTTGGATTCAGTCAGAGAGCTGCACCTGAGGACCTAGAGGGCCAAACATGGTCTCGAGGTCTCAGGTTCTCCATCCCTGGACTAGATCATAGATTTAAACCTGGAAGGGTCCTTAGAGACCATCAAGTCCAACCCCTTCATTTTACAGATAAGGAAACTGAGGCACTGAGCAGCTAAGTGAGTTACCCAAGCTATTAAGTGTTTGAGGAAGAATTCAAACTCAGATCTTTCTGACTCCAAATCCAGCCCTCTAAGCCCATCTGATGAGGTGACTTGCCCAAGGTCACACTGGCAGTTAAATGGCAGAGACAGGATTTGAACTGGGGTGCTTTAATTCTCCAGATTGCTTTCCCTGAAAGATGCTTCCTGCCCTTGTGGCCCTGTCCTCTGAGTGGCCAATCCCTCCCAGAACCTCCAGTGGAAGGAAAGGCTCAGGCCAGTGTTCACTACTTCATTCCTCTCCAGGATCTATTCCTGACTCCCCTTTCCCCCCACCACAACATCCACCCTTACTTTTCAACTTCCTTTTATGTGTTGTCTTTCTCTCATTAGAATATAAGCTCCTTGAGGGCAGAGACTGCCTTTGCTTCTATTAGTAGGCACTTGCTTGTTGACTCTAAATCCAATGATCTTTCTCTACTGCAGAGCTGTCAAACAACAGGCTGCCCAAACCCAATTAAAATGTAATTGAGAAATGCTGAACGAAAGAAATGAAAATGCAACACGACATCAATGGTATGAATCTGTGGTTTTCCATGGCGACATGCAGCCCCCAGGGATTCTTCCTGGCTTCGGTTTGGCACCACTGATCCTCCAAGGGTCTCAGAGGCCTCATCGAGTCCACTGCAGCTCAAAATCGACGAGAACACTATAGTCTGTCGGCACACTCCCAGAGAGGACTTGGGTTGCGCTCTCCAGCTCACGTTCGTTGGAAGCTGCCAATGGACTCCGGTCCGGGGATTCAAACAGGCCCTTTGTGATACTGCAGCTAGAACTCCAAAGGAGAAGGAAGTGAAGGAGGGGGCCAGATAGGCCTGTGGCATGCAGCAGGACAGCATGGGGGAAGTGGGCCTGGTTACCTGAGAATTTCCCTTCTGTATCTCTGTTCTCCATTTGTCAGACAACTTTACCCCAAAAGTGGTCAAGCTATTTTCATTGTGTATGTTTCCCTTTCTCAGTCAGGAATTCAAAAATCATTCATTAAGAGCTCAAGAGGTGCCGAGCTCTGTGCTAGGCACCGAGGGGCACAAAGAAAAGCCAAAACAGGTCCCTGCCTTTGAGCTCACATTCTAATGGAGGAGACAACATGCAAACAATTCCATACATAAAAGGTAGGCATGTTGTCAATTGAAAGGAATTATACATTCATTCCCAGAGGGAAGGCAAAGGACAGGAGGAAAAGGACTGTGAGGCAGGAGGGCCAGTTTGGAGATGAGGGGAATGGCCAAAAAGCCAGTCACTAGATTGGAGAATGCCTGGATAAGACTGGAAAAGGTGGGAAGGAGTCAAGTTAGAGAGAGCTGGAAATGCCAAAGAGAACATTTTCTATCTAATCCTGAAGTCACTAGAGTGGACTGAGCAGGGGGCGATTTGAGCAGACCCGCACTTTAGGAAAAGCAATTTGGCGGCTCAGTGGAAGATGGACTGAAGAGACTCTGGAGGCGAGCAGACCGACCCGAAGTAATGGTCCGAGCATGAGGCGCCAAGGGCTTGTACCAGGATGGCAGCTACGCATCTGTGAGAGACGCTGGGAAAGTAGAAACAACTTGAGAAGAGATCGGGTATATTGGGGTGAGTGGCAGAGGGTGGTCAAGGCTGCAGGCCTGGGTGACTGGGAGAATGATAATGCCCTTAACTGTAATAGAAAAGGTAGGAAGAGGGAAGAGTCTGGGGGTAAAGAAAGTAAGTTCTGTTGTGGGCACCTTGAGTTTGAAATTCCTGTGGTTCAACCAAGTCAAGATGTTTGAAAGGCCTGACTCAAGAGAAAGCAGCTTAGGGGACCACCGGCGTCAAGCCGATCAGAGCTGACGACATGACCAAGTAAGACGGTGTTGAGTAGTGGCATCAAACTCAAATAGAAACGGGTGCTGCTTATCTGTACAAAAGGAGCCCCACAGGCCTGCTTGATGACTTGGTTTTCAAATGTAATGTTAGCTATGTCTTCTTCTATTTTTATTTATTTTGTTAAATATTTTCCAATTACATTTGGATCTAGTCCCACTGGGAGTGGTGGGAGTTGTGTTTGACAGCTCTGGCATAGTAGAAGAAAAGAAGAGGGCCGAAGACACCTTTGGTCAGTGGGCATGAGCTGGATGAAGTAAGAGATCCTGAGGAGAAGAATCAGGAGACATCGATGTCACCAGAACCTGGAGAAAAGAGGATGTGCAGAAGAAGAGGGCAATGGGTGGTGTCGAAGGGTGCAGAGAGACGAATGATGAGGACTGGACAAAAGCCACTAGATTTGGTCTCCAGTGGGCGGTCCAGATCCAGAGCTGAGGACAAAGGAGCACGACAGGGTTTGAAAAGGGAAGAGGCTAGTCCATCCTGATGTGGCACCTGACGTTGTTTCTTGCCTCCTGTGTAGTTCTATCCTCTCTCCTCCACTAGACCCTAAGGTCAGCAACATAAACTGTGCCTTCTATCTCTGTGCTTCATATTTCCCATAACACCCAGCATACACAGGGCTGAGTACATACCACGGACTTGGATCACGAGCAATCACATACCTTCTACTGCTTTTCGGAGCATCTGGGTAACTGGCTGATGTGACTGGGGGAGTCGACAAGGTAGGCACTAGCCCCGAAGTGCCTGAAAAGCCAGGCGTGGGGGTCCCTGAATCCTGAACTGAGTTGGCAACATCCCTGGAAGGTGTCTTGAAGGCTTTCCTGTCTAAAAGCACAAACAAAATGGACTAGAAAATTGCTGAGTATAAAGGATATCTGAATGGAGTACATTAACTTGCACTCAGGTGACAGGCCACCAGCACCAAGGAGAGCCTGGAAGTCCAACCTGGACTTCCTAACCTATACCCAAATCTAGAGGGCACCAAGATCTGTATTCTAAAATATTCAAAAGTATCTGGATTAGATTTCGGGCTGGAAGGGAACTCAGAAACTATTTTATCCTGATAGCCTCCTATTCCCCTGTTTTAGAGATGGGAAACTGAGGCCCCGGGAAAGGAAGGGGCTTATGGGAGATCACACCTGGGAACTTAGTTTTCGAGCTGGAAGGGCCCACATTTTACAGATGAAGACCTAAAGCCCAGGGAGGGGAAGGTGAGTGGAGCAAGTGGGGAGAACCTTCTTGTCTCAAGCCAGACCACATACTACTCAGAAGCCCAAATTCAGAAAAATCCATACTACAGGATGCAGGTTTTGTTAAACAAGGGTTAGCACACTGGCCTGTCATTTCCCCAGGACTTAAGCTTTTTGTTTGCTATGCCAGTAGTGTTAACAAGGGGAAAATAATTGCCGTTCAACAATGGTTGCCAATGACTGTATGTCCACCAGCACTGATGAAGGGCCTACTATGGGCCAGGCCCCAAGGATACGAAGTGAGCCAAAACAGCACAGACTAGGCATCTGGAACTGGAATCTCCCCAGAGAAAACACCAAAATATACAGCATAGCACTAGACTAGGAGACAGGAAGACTCGGGTTCAAATCCTGCCATAGTTAGTTATCTGGGTGACCTTAGGCAAGTCATTCACTCTTCTCCATAAAGCGGGGACAGGAACAAGAGTCCCTGCTTCCCAAAGTTGGTATGTAAAGCAAACCTTAAAGCACCAGAGAAATCCGTGCTTTCATTCTAATAGCTAACTGATGCTGCTGAGGTGTGGGAGCAGAGGCCTACCCCCAGAGGCAAGCCAACATTGACAGGGAGCTTGCCCCTAATTGCTTTCCAACTCTCCTGCTACCTTTCAGGGCCACTTGGAAACTCTTACTTTTCTAATCAAATTCCATTTTTAAAATGCCTCTCATTTCTTGCAGCCATCTGAAATTTGCTACTTTCTAGTTGAGTGAAGATTCTAGGCTTTTTCTGCTTCAAGTCCTTCTAGACGCCTTCCACTTTTCTGGCGGCTTTCCTAGACCCCTCTGGTAACTAAATGGACCATCTAGAACTCATGAAGTATCCCTAAAAAGAGCAACCATAGGAAATCGTGTGGTAGAGGCCTGGCCTTAGACCCCTCAGTAAGACATAAATGAAGGAGACAGTGATCAACCAGGAAACTGCCTTAAACAGAATGGACTGAGGTCTACTGTATCCCACCATTCCCTTACTGTAGCCTCCAAGTCTGTCTTAATACAGGGAGGACCCTTGGCAAGAAGAGCTGGCCACATATTTCAATGGCTCTATGGAAGAAGAGTTTGGAGATGAGGGCACAATAACTTCTAACATCTGGTGATAGCTAAAATCTCAATTGAGTGTCAAACCTCAAAAAATGGTATCTTAGCACTGTGGCTGAAAGATGGTCTGTTGGCTCTTGAAGTGGAGAGGAATCTGAAATCTACACTAAGAAATGATTTTCAACAGCAGCTAAGTCAGCAAACCCAGTCAGGGTAAAGTATACTCCACAACTTCAATGGGTTCAGCCTCAAATAGGTTTTTCTGAGGGAAGAATCTTTTGCCTAATTTGCAGACTGGCAAGTCATGCACAGAGCCAGGCTGGAGTACAACTAATTGAATGGGGCACAGAGATGTGGTTCTGCAGACAAGTGCTACCCACATGGCATCCACCACTGGGTCTTCCAAGGAGTGCAGTTATGATCCAGCAACACGGGGGGCGGAGCCAAGATGGCAGCTGAAAAGCAGGGACTCGCTTAAGCTCTCCCCCAAATCCCTCCAAACACCTGTAAAAAATGGCTCTGAACAAATTCTAGAGCTGCAGAACCCACGAAATAGCAGAGGGAAACAGGTCTCTAGCCCAGGAGAGCCTGGATGGTCGCAGGGAAGGGTCTATCACACGGTGCTGGGAGTGGAGCTCAGCCTGGCGTGGGCCATGCCAGGACAGACCAGACCTGGAGTCAGCCAGCCGGAACAGGCTTTAGGGCCATGAATCAGTGAGATGTGGTAGTCACCAGACTTCTCAACCCACAAACGCCCAAGGGTAGGTTAGTGGGAAACTGCGGGATCCAGTTTAGAGCCATCCAGCCCCATCCCTGGGGGTGGAGGAGGCAATAGCAGGAAGCTCCTGAGGCTGCTTCCAGAGCTCCAGTGTCATCTGCTTCCCGAGTCCCTGGCTCACACAGTGTGAGGAATCTAGCAGAGGATCAGAGCGGGAGTGCAAGGAGCTCTTTGTGGGCACAGAGGCAGGTTCTCTTCCTGTGCCCTGCTTGGATCTGGATTGAGGTCCTGGTTTGTGGTTCTTGGGGGAAGAGGAGCGCTGCTGTGATAGAGCCTGGGGTGACGGTGGAGTAGAAGTAGCTTTATAAACAGCAGTGCTTGGACCCTAAAGCTTGGGACAAAGTACTCTCTACTCTATAAGCAGTCATATCCTG
>CM053628.1:1616212-1637830 GCA_028646595.1 Phalanger gymnotis | reverse complement strand
AGCTGCTGGCGCCACCGCCGCTGCCTCCGCGCGGGCGGCCCTTTCAAACTTGGCGCGGGCGCCAGGTCGCGTCACTTCCGGCGGCGCTGTCGGCTCGGTCCAGCCCCACTTCCGGTGCTCCTCCTGAGCTGCTGGCGCCGGGCTCGCGTCACTTCCGGCGGCGCTGCCGGCTCGGCGTAGCCTACTTCCGGTGCCTCTTCGGATCTCCCTGCCCCCGCCCCTTTCCTCTGGGCTTCACTCTTCTCTCTACGTCCCAGGACCCGGGAGGACGGGTCTAGCATTGCACCCTAGCTTCCTCCTTCCATCCTGCCCGCTGCCCGTTCCAAGTCCGTTCGAGCCAATGCAACAAACACCTAAGGGCGGGGGACTTTAAAGGGTGGCCCATGCCTTCTCCTATAGGCAGAAGTGCACCAGGGACCAGCCTCAACCACGACCCTAGGGCCAGGGATTACGGGAGGACCTGGGGGAAAGTGGGGGGGGGGGGGCCGAACCTAAGTGGAATTAGCCTCCTTAAGGAGTCCAGCAACGAGAGGAAGTCCACAGAGAAATGCTATGGTTAGTTACTAAAAGCGAAAGTGAAACTGAACGCAGCCGAAAATGGAAGGAGACGACCAGAAAAAATCAGCTTGAGTGTTACCTCGGTCAGTAGTTTATGGGAAGCATTTAAGATTTCAAATAACCCTCTTTGTAGTTTGTCACTTTCTCTGTTAAAGGGACTATCCAGCATGCCGTAGAAATTATAGCTTTAGCGCTGGGAGGACAATTCCTCCATTTTACAGATGAGGAAATAGGCCAGGCAGATTGATTGACTTCATTGTTTCCAAACTGAAAAGAATTTAGTAAAATGCTTTAGAAACTCTACAGGTATTTGTGTGGGTGCTTCAAATGAGTCTACTCTTTCCGGCTAGCACTGCTGCTGTCATCTCTCCCTACCAAAAAAATAAAAAGCCTTATTTTTAGATTATACCATCTGCTTGTGGTTTCCAATATAAAATTCTATTTAATATCTCAGGTAGTGAGCTCCCTTAGATCCACCTTCATAGACTGCCTCCTCCAATGCCATCCAGTTAGGATGGTAACTAGATCCTTGAAGGAAGCAGCGGCAGGGCAAAAAAACTTGTATTTATTAAGGTGCTACTTTGTTCCCTAAATATTTGGGTTGCTGAAAGGCAGAAAAAAACATTTGGGTGTGAAACGCTGATCAAGTGAACTTGATTAGAAACCAAACTCAAAACACTGAGACAGGAGCCTCTCACACACAGGAGTAAAAGGCTTCACTGGAGGTGAACGTGGCCACCGGGCATTGTCCTTCAGCTCATTTCAATGTGACTTCAGGGATTTGACAGACCAGAGAAAGTATAAATCACAATTCGTGATCAATGGGAAAATTGGTACATTGGCTCTGTTACTGGCTGGAATTGTGCTTTTGGTCTTTTCTTTTTTCCAAGCTGAGGTCGCTTGGATTGCTTGAACAGATTGCTGCTCAGGAATAGGCATTAGCAGCCAGAGGATCAGATAAAAATAAATGAATTTAGAAGTGAGAAGCAGCTAGACACAGAAGCCATGGGCCACAAGAGAGAGCAATATAGAAGCTGATAGGAACTAAGAAGAGCAGGCTTTGCAGATGCTACAAAGAGAGGTTACTGCCATTACTACCCTCTACTGCCTGAGAGATGAGGAATTCCAAAGCCAAGCTTTGCAGCTGTTTGCTGCAAAGATATATAAAAACAATCTGCTGATTTATTTTTACTAATAGGATAACACACAACTCCCTCCCAAGGGTGGCAATGTGCTGAGTGGCCCAAAGAGAACAAAGAAATAGATCTGCCTAGCAGGAAAGCTGTGCGGATCACAGCACATAAAGAAGCAGTTTTGTACAGTGAGGGACACTCAGTGCAAACTGGTCACTGAGGAACTGGAAGCTAAGGCCTCTGGTCTGAACAGGAGTAGCCCTAGTGTTTCTTTCACTAAGCCTACTCCCAGGTGTGAAGTGTTACGTTTCAGTTACTCTCATTTTTCCTTTCTCAATCAGTAAATGTTTTTAAGAGTTAATGTCATCATGGACATCCTCAGAGGCTACTCATTAGATTTTGAGTTCCTTGAGGGCAGACTGTCTTGTCACAGGGCTTTGTGTGTTTTGTAGTTCAAGGCATCTGACTTAGTGGGCCCATTTGGAGGTTGTTTGGGCATTTCCTTCTCCAGCTCATTTTACAGATGAAGAAACTGAGGCAAAGAGGGTGAAATGACTTGCCCAGGATTACACTGCTAGTAAGTGTCTGAGGCCAGATTTTAACTCGGGAAGAGAAGTCTTCCTGACTTCAGGCTCAGTGCTCTATCCACTGTGCCACCTAGCTGCCCAAACCATGGGCACAGTAGACACTTAACGTTTGTTGACTGTTTAGTCTTTTCCCACCCTCCCCTTCATTACCCCCCAAGATATGAGTTGTACTAGCAGCTGTAGCTAGTCCCCATTTAATGAAACCCCCACCAACCCTGAGCAAATGAGAAGGGACATATGTGGACCACACAATGGCCACTTGCTACATATGTATTCAGGTAAACCTAAAAACACTACAGTACCATACACCAATGGCTTACAGGTAGATCATTTCTTTAACCACTCCAACTCTAAAATTGTCTATGCTAAAGCCGGGAAATACAGATTATAATTTCTATAATCTGCACTAATAGTTTTTTGGGGGGGAGTAGAAAAGTCACCCTAACCCTACATTCCAGATAAGCAAGGTGGGAGTGGTCTACAGCATTAAACAGTTAAGCTCCCAATTTACCAGCAGCTACATGGCTTTTGGACTTCATCATTCACCCCCACACACACGCTTTTTAAGCTTCCTTTTACATGTTGTCTCCCCTCCCTCAGATTGTAACTCCTTGAGAGCAGGGACTATCTGTTTTCGTTTTAGCACAGTGCCTGGCTGGTGCTTAATAAAAATTTATTGACTGAGCTGAAACTTGTAGGTAACAAGTAGCTTTCCTCAGCAAAAAAACAGAACTAGGCTATGGCCTACGAAATAAGCAAGGAGAAAAAATGATCTTTTGAGTATAAGTAACCTAAGCACAAGGTGATGAAAAAAAAAAAAAGCTCCACTTCTCCAAACTAAAAGCAAGTAGGACAGTGGGGAGAACACTGGCCTTGGAGTAGTGAGGAGCTGAGTTCAAATCTAGCCTCAGTGTGACCCTGGACATGCCGCTTCACCTCGGAAATGCATTTCCTTGTCAATCAGTAAAATTGGGCTAACAGCACCAAGCACACAGGGCTGTTGTGAGTCAAATAAAAATATTGGTAAAGTGCTTTGCAAACCTCCAAGTGCTATGTAAACATTAGCTGCTATCGTCACCACCGCCATCAACAGGACAGCTGGATCGGAGGTAAATGAGAGTCTGAACCAGAGAATCAAGTTAACTGGCTCAGCCAGAGCAGGAGACAGGATAGCTACGTCATAACTTAAAAAAAAACCAAAAACCAACCCAACAACTCTGCCAGAGTCAAGAAAGCCCACACCGCAGCCCCGTGATGCTGTGCTCCAGACTAACCTACCATACTCTAAAACATGCAACACAAGACATTCACTTTTAACTTGAGAGGAAAATGTTTCTGTTTATTGTTTAAAGACTGCAAGACATTATTTGTATTTCTGTAGCACAATTTAAATATTTTACTGTTTTTGATAAAGCATAATACAATAGAAAAGACAATTAGTTTCCAGTAATACCTATGTTTCTATTCAGAGTTAAGTCTTCGTCAGACACGTTACCTGGAAACAAAAACCTGTTTGTTACATTAAGCAAAGCTTCAACCACAGCAGATACTTTCCACACCAGGAAAAAAAATTCCTCCAATGCAGGAACGATGTGCTATGTGAAAAGGCTGGACCTCACAGCCTTGAGAGCATCAGAAAGGTACAGTTTTGATTCTAATCCATTTTTGGCAATCTGTGAACTGAAAACATCATTCACGGAAACGCTCTGACATCCTTTCCTGGTTGGAAAAGGTGAAAAATAAATTAAGGAGTTCCCAAACTGCTGAAAGGAGCAGTTCATACCTAAGGAATTCTGCTTCCAGAATTCAATCTGAGGGTTTCTGCTCAGACTTTGATCAATGGTAAGTAAGCTTTTATCAGAAGGCCAAAGCGTCTGAAGGTAACTTATCAAGAATTTGCATCAGCCAGGGCCTTGGCCACAAACGGTCACCTAGAAGCAGCACCACTAGCAGACAAATACTTCTTACCAAGTAGCAAAAAGAACAGAACAGCTAGACATGATACACGCTCATATGTCGGCTTGTTTGAAACTTAAAGCCCTTTGTTGAAATCCAAGAATACTTCTATTCCTGTGGTTTCACAGAGGACACTCCAGCACCAGCAGGGCTGAGGTCTGATTCATAATTCAAGTAGCAATGCAGTCAAGCCACTGTTGAGGCCAAAGCTGTACATCACATACTTGAAGGTCCAGATGGAAAGACCGTCGGATGCAATGCCTTTGAACGGCCTGCAGAGCTTCTCAAACGACACACTATTTCTGAAGGAAAGTGATTCAATGTGTTGGAGGCAATCATGACTTACTGAATGAAATGACTGAATACTTACCTGGGCTTTCATTTCTGCTAAAAGAAATAAGGAAGAACAAGGAAAATTTCAAGAAAAATCCAAACCATCAAAATGGAGCCAAAAAGTTGCGCACACTATCAGTTTCTGACAACAATAAATGCTGGGGGTGGGGGGGAGGGGGACAGGACTTGGAAAATAAAACTGATTTATTCTCTGCAACAGTTCCCTGACTGTGCCTTTACATAATTAATAATCACTTCTGAAAAAATGGCATTTGGCACCAGCATGTTTAAAATGAACGCTTTGGAAACATTCCTGCGAAATCCCAAGTCTAGTTTTCCTACCAAAGAAGCCAATCGGGCGAGTCGGGGTGGGGTGGGGTTGTTTGTTTAAATAAAAACCAAGCAGTCGAGCAAGACCGGGAGGACAAACAGAAATACAGAACAAAAAGTCATCAAGACCAACAGCACAAACAGCCATTACGAGGCTGACATAGACTCGAACGGTTTATAAAACCTATAAAAAGCCCACACCGGCAAAGACGCCCTGGCGATCTGTGGCTCAAAAGCTGAAACGTCACTAATGGAGCAAGGAACATTTTAGCTGGAAACCAAATCCTGGGAAGAGAACCACACACGCCAATGGGAATACCTGAAATTAAACATTTGTAAAAGTTCCAATCCCCAATATCATAAAGAACAAATAATTCACAGAAGATTCAATCAATCCATAGAATTGCAAGTGGCCGGGCAATCTCTCTCTCCCCTACCAAGCATCCCATTCAATCACGTCTTCCATACCTACACAACACCCGTGTGCACTGCTGAAGTCTGTGCAGATTCCTTGTGTCTCTCCCTACTGTGCGGGAAGAGGTCTCGCTGCGCTACTTTATTCCCGCTGTGTACAGCACATGGTATTGCGCAGATATGGAGAAACGTAGGGGTCTCTAGTTCCCTTTCCCTTTGCAACAGAGGCTCGAGAGGCTCACGTCTTGGGATAATTCTCCTACGTATAGAGAATCTTTTATGCCGACTCTGTGGCCTCAAGCGGCTTAATCATGTGGTCTGGTTTGTTTCCAGCTGCATAGTGATCCCACATTTGAAGGTAAAGGCGTTCCAGTTCCATTGTGTACTGTTTGGTGTTGAAAAGAGGGCTGGATATTCTCTGCTTCCACACTTTGCCACGGATTTTCTTCAGGCTGGGAGACACAGGAGAGAAAAACAGTGATGGAGAACGAGAGACGAGCAAATCAAACAGAAAAAAACCAGTTGGACATTTTAACTAGGGTACATTTTTTAAATCGAATACTGAGCCATCTGTTTCCTTCTCATTGCTGAAGAGTCAGGGACAAAGCTTACAAGCCTGCTCATCCCCAACCACCAGAGTTATTTACTTTGCTCCTTCCCCCAAAAAACTGTACAGCCAAGAGACCACGTTCTTGCTCTATTTCACCCAACTTTTAAATTCTCGAGGGGGGAAGAGAAAGCCCTGTGGCGATTAGAATTTGTAGGATAGCAGCAGGACAGGTCATCAGATTAAAAAGAAAACTAACGTCCCTCTCATTTTTTTTGGAGACGTGTTAAATGGGTTAGAGTAATCCCGAACCTTTGCAATAGTCTCAAAATTCTTTCTTCCCTCCAGTTTACAGTAGTTACCTTAGCCATGGAAAAAAAGTTACTTACTATTCTAGATCCGTGCCCAGTTTCACAGCAATATCTTCATACTCTTGCCTACTTTTTGCAATAAGCTCAAGGCAACCAAGGCACGTGAGCTGGGAGGCAGCAACTCGAGAGGCGAGAGTCTCTCCTGTAACGGGAAGGGCAACACTTTTAACACTTCTTAAGGAAAATCTCCTACGGAAGGAGGACTTGGAAGATGCATCGTCTTTGAGAAGGAGATGAACGGAGACAGCGGACCATCTCAATAAAATACAGGGTGTCCCTAAGGTCTAGACACACAGGAAAATTGACGGCAACGTGTAGTTATTGCTTCGGGTTCACGTGAATCTTGCAAAGCACGTCAACCTTTGCATCACAAATGATGGAAATCATATTGAAGATGTTCTTTGCTAAGATTCCAATAAAATGTGGTTGAAAATTTCATTCATTTCTTGAAAATATGCATTTTTGCCCATGTGTCCAGACTTTAGGAACACCCTGTATATTCAAAAGCTCATCCCCCAAACCAAGCCAAGCAGAGGGGGAGGCTTACCTGGCATAGTCACCATGGGGGTCCCTGCCCACAGCACGTCCATGCCAGTGGTGTGCCCATTACAGAGTGGTGTATCGAGGCAGACGTCAGCTAGCTGACCTCGCCTCACATGCTCCTCCTTGGGAGCAACTGGAGAAAAGATGATCCGATTCTGGGGGAGGCCCATGTTCTGCGCATACTGCTGAATATTGGGCTCTCCTACAGCTGGGAAACGCAACAACCACAGCACACTATTGGGAACCCGCTTCAGAATCTGCAAACCAGGAGAATAAAAGTAGCCTTTGTCTTATTGCTTCATCCCCAAGAAGCACTGTTTTCTGCTATCTTCACTCACTCCTAATAAGTTACAAAGAAAAGCTATTGGGCAAAGAAAAAGCAGCCAATTTCCCATTTCAAACAGTGGCAAATTAGGCTTCTGCCCATTTCAGTGAAAAAAACTCCACATCAATAAACACAATGCACCAATTTCTTTCCAGGCCTGGAGAAGGTCCTTCATTTGGGCTCCCTTCTTCTCTTGCCCCCAAAAGCAGCTCCTGAAGCAGCCTAGTCTCATCTAAACGGCAGCTTACTGGCTCAGTCTCTCCTCCTCCCGCCTAATGAAACAAAACTCTAGCCTCACTCTTAGCTCTTTCATAAGCAGTTTGAGGGATTTTTGCCAGAGGACGTCAAAGCGGGATGGAGGTTGCCAGTGTTAATAGCAGCTTTCCCCAAAGAAGCACGGATTTTCCATATCAAACTTCAAATTCTGTACTAGGAAACTTCAGAAACAAACCAACCTAAGCCCACAAAGGCTTCATTTGATCAGATTCTACTCTTTGCAATCTACCTCTCACTCTCATACTCAAAAAACACATAACCATGATAATCCTAAAAATCATTCGAGAGTCTAGATTGCCTGGTCAAAGCAAAAAACAGTATTAACAACTCAACTGTTAGTCCTGGGACAAAGCTCAGCTACCTGCAGCAGGGAAGGCCAGGTCTGATGGTCTGGCCAAGGCAACAGAACAAAGCAGCTGCACATACTCACATTTGCCCACATCTGCAAGGTGGAGGGGTCAATTTTATACAGCTGGTTGAAGTTACAGTACACAATGGCGTCCTCTGGTAACCCATACTGAGAGCGAGTGGTAACGATAATGGTCCTGGGAACCTCCTCTCCTGTTGCAGCCTTGTTGTTTATCTGCAATGAAAACAAACTCTCACCCACCAAAGCTTCCATTTCACAAAGTGATTAAACTTTCAAAAACGGTACAAGATTCCAAGGCTATGACCTGCTCATCACCCAGGAAGAAAAGTAGCTAGACTGGGCACTGAGAAGGCCTGGGTTCGAGTGCTGCCTCTGACCCATCCCAGCTATATGACCCTGGGCAAGTCACTAGATAACACCCCCTATACCGAGGAAGCCCTAGGCCCAGGCCGTAAGTACCCCCTACCCCCAATCTAATCAGCAGGTGAACAGCCAACTCCATTGGTATCACCCTGAAGAGTCACTGAATGGAACGAACTAGCGCAAACTGAACAAGCATCAAGTTACTTCTCGCCACGGCTGTGGGCAAGAAACAACAAAGGTTTCATGGACTAAAAGGCAAAGTTTTGCCAGGACCCAAATCGCTGTTGTTCTTGCGTCCTTTGTTGTTTTAGTTCATTTGGGGTCTCTTGCCTTAAAGAAGAAATCTCTGACACCGTCCAAAGATAGGCAGCACAGCAGTTACACAGGAGACTACCAACGGGGAGGCAAGGGACCTAAGAGAAGTGAATGCCAGAGAGGCCTAGTCCAAAGAGCAAGAGACCCAGGGGTGTCTTCCAACTGATTCCACAGTGGGAGAACCAGCCAATGACCAAAATGACCCAAGTGAGCAGCACGGGAAGAAGGGAGAGAGAAGCCAATTACTGGAATCCTCCCAAGAGCTAAGGCTTAAGTGGTACCTAGGTCATCATCACTACAAGGAATACCGTAAGAAAGAAATGAAAATCAAGCCTCCCCCCAACTTGGCCACTGCTTACTGGCTAAAAGCTTTTAAGGTCTTGCCTCCCCTAACCAACTTCAAACCAAAAGTACATTCCTGTTCCGGCCCAGCCAGCGTGTCTGACCCATTCTCCACGACGGACCACCATGTCCATACCCCAAACTCCATGTGCCTTTGTTTTGCCCATCCTGAAGTTTCTTTACCTAAATTCAATTTCTCTTCTGAGATCCAGTTCAAGTCCTTCCTCTTCCCTTAATGGGGGGTATGGGGCGTTTGCTGCTGAGTTGCTGCATGTTTCCCACCTCTGCTCTAGATCGCCCATTCTCCTAACCTACCTTGCACAACAGTGCTACACAACTCTCACATGCATGCTTGGAGTCTTCACGTTACATTATGGATGCTCGAATGCCACTTTTGTGGCAATCTTCTGAGTAGTTAACACTTCCTACACGTATGCTCCAAGTAGAAGGCAGGATTTTGGGGTGAATTTACAAGAAACACTGACAGCGGGAGTCTGCCAGGCCTCACCTGAGTGGTTGCTAGTCCATTGCTAATATTGAATCCATTGATTGTTATTTGAATTTGTCCTCTGTTAATCATTTCAATCACAGCTTCTGCAATCGTATTCATGGGAATAACTGGCATACTGAGAGCAGCATTGCTGTCTGCATTGTCTCCTCCATCAGGGCACTTCATCTAATAATAATGACAGTGAGGAGGAGGAGCTCGTCAATGATACAGCTCTATAGATTCACAGAGCACTTTCCTCAGAACAGAAAAATTAATATCCCAAATTGAGGAAGAGACCTCAAATGCAGTCAACGCCACTTTTAGTAAGTAGACTCTCTCACCTTAACAATTTTGACATCGGGTAGGCTATCAAGAAATGCCTTGAGGTCAATGCCATTCAGAACAATCCGGTTGTCATAAATGTGTCCGTTGGATTTGAAATCAATGACTGCTTTTTTCTAGTGGAGAGGGGAAAAAGGAGGTCTCGTTAAAGTAAATGCACAAGCATTTCTTTCAGTTTTACCCAAACCAAAGCAGAAGAGCAGAGCTGCTTGGTATTTCCCAAACCCTTGTGTTCTCTACAAACCTTCAGGTGAGGAAACATGTTGGCGTGATCACCAATAAAGAAAGTGTTGGGCATATAAGCCAATTTCTCCGAGTACTGCTCAGCAACCTCAGCTGGAGAAGTTTCCTGATCTGTGATAATATAATCCATGAAAAGTGCACCACTAGTCCCAGGGTATCCCAGCCACATTGCCTACAAAAAAATCCAATCAAATGATTACGCGTTAAAAACAAGATTCTGAAAAAGTGTCAATAATAAACCAAGAATTCACTTCTTCAGCAAGAAGACAGAGACTAAAAACACGAACTTTGAAGGCTCCTCTTGCCCACTCCCATGGAGAACACACAGGCCAGAGCAGTGTTTGTTCTTCAACTAAGTTCGTGGTCCCTGCACACCGAGATCTGGGCCTTTTAGCCAAAATAATCTGCTCATCTAATTGGTCTGGAATAGCCGGTGCCAGAGAGCTAGTGTTCTGACAGCGTCTTCACAGAAGCAGAACATTTTCTGGTCGATGATCGACACTGAACGCTACCTGAATGGGGGCTGGCCTCAGAGCGAAGAGTTCATTGCGTGCGCCCTTGGTGTAGCCGTTCATATTCACAAGGATGTGGATCCCATCCTGATGAATTCTATCTGCTGCTTTCCCATTACACGGAATCTAAGGAGTGATAAAGCAAGTAGAGAATATTGGCTTACATTCAAAGTACAAAATGCAAAGAATTCAAAGCTTCTCATGAAGGTTTATTAACACTGGAGAACCACTAGCCAAGAAATGATTGGGAAAAATTCCCGTGAACCTGAATAGCAAGCCCTTCTGCTATGACTCCACAGTGCCCCCAATCTGGAACAGGAAGGGTCCCTAGGGGCCAGGTAGCCCAATCCTCACAACCTCATCAACTCCTATACATGCCAGCGTGAACAACAGATTCCCGCAAAGAGGAAAAACAAATCTTTATCCTCAGCAACTTGGTCCTTAACTTACCATCCACTTGTCCCAACCACACTCCGTGGTTGGTAGCAAGAGAAAAACTAAAAACAGGGCAGGAGATAAGGAAGGCCAGGAGAAAAGTCAAAATCACAATGGATGTGGGTTCTTGGGCATTTCACTCACCATTCCCCCAAGGCACCATCCTACTCCACTGCTATTAGGGCTTTTTTTATTCTCTAGATATGGGTAAATAGCTGCTCCAATACAAATAAAATCAATCTTGCCTCCCTGGTTATTGAGAATTAAGGTGAGCAAAAAACTCACAGATCAAAAGCCAATTCTTACTTTTTATTGTATTTAACACCATACACAAATTATCTACTAATCCCACTGAAACCTTGTCTGAGACTACTGGAGAAGCTCACCTGAGAAAGGTCAATGAAATGATTTGCTTCCGCCATCACCTTCACACGAAAGTTTGTGCCATCATCTGGGCTAAGCGCATAACAGAACACCTGAAAATCAAGCACAGTATGTTGGCAGTGCCCTGAAAAAGCAGGCACAACTTAGACTCATGTTGCTCAAGCACATTTTTGTTCGATCATTTCAGTCATGCCCGACTCTTCATGACCCCATTGGGGTTTTCTTGGCAAAGATACTGGAGTGGTTTGTAATTTCCTTCTCCTACTCATTTGACAGATGAGGAAACTGGGGCAAACAGATTTAAATGACTTGGCCAGGGTCACTTAGTAAGTTTCTGAGGCCAAATATGTCTCATTACCTTCCCCTGGCCTGGCTCTCCCTCCTCTGCTCTGGCCACCGACCTCCCTGGCCTCTTTTACATCCCAACTCAAATCCCCCTTTCTACAGGAAGCTTTTCCCCATCCCTGTTCATTCCAGTGTCTTCCCTCTGTTAGTTCCTTCTTGTTTCTCCAGTCTATAGCTTGCTTCACATATATGTTTGCATGTTGTCTCCTTCATTAGATTGTGAGCCCCTTGAGGGCAAGGAGTGTCTTCTACTTCTTTCTGTATCCCCAATGCTTACACTGTTTAAATGCTAACTAAGTGCCTGACTGCTTACATTCCACTAAGATCCCCAGATCTGTTGGAAAACCTGTTGTCTGGCCACAAAGGCCAGCCTTCTTTTCCCCTCTTATACTTGGGCTCAAAAAGTCTGCTACACGAGACTTTACCACGAACAAATCTCACCTCAGATTCAATTCTATCACCTCTAAGTTTTAACTTGTCAAGATCTTTTTGGATCCTGACTCTGCCACCCAACGAAAGCTAACTGTGCCTTCATCCAAGTGACTGTTCACTTCCACATGGTGTTTCCCAATTCAATTATAGGAGTATACAGTAAACGCAAATCAGAGAGAATACTGCTGCCCTGGGCAAGACTTTAGAAACCAAAACATTTCTGAATGTCTGCTAGTTACCACTCTCTCCTCCTTTCTCCCCACAAGTCCTGTGAGCAAAGGAATAAGGAACCAAGGGGCAGAAAGGAGACACAAATTACTCAGTTATCTTTAGCAAACTGAAAATCCTCACTCCGCAAGGCACATTTCACTCCTGGCATCAGTGATGCTGCCCTAGAGTTACCAAAGTATCCCCAGGTCCATGTTTTTAGATTACTAAGTCTCCCCCTGAAAAGGAAGACGCTGGGACCAGGGTTCAAACGCCTTGTTTCAAATCACACAGTGTCATTCAAACCCAGGTCATTGACTGCAAATCCATGCTGCCTCACCTCGATCGATGGATCCTGGTTTAGATCCCTGACAAAACTCACTGTCAGGAATTACCCTTCTGTGGCCGGCACAGAGCAAGTGCTTAATGCCCGATGCCTAACAGATGGGCACAATGCTTACCTCAAATTTATCCGAGTTATGCATCCCTGGAATCGACTGCATGAGATGGGAAGTCGGATGGTTTCCAAAGTCAGAACTCACATATCCTACACGAAGTCGACCTTCGCTGACTTTCAAGTCTTTTGGGTGTTCATACGGTGGCTTGTGAAGGACATTAATCTAGCAAAGGAATCCAATACACATTGGTCAAGCCGAAAGATTCCTCACTTCATATGTAAAAGTAAAAATTCAATACCAAGTCTTACCTGCTGGGAAACTTTTTCCAAATACTTCATATTTTATTTATACAGCCAGTTCAGTGTAACCCCGCAACCCTAAATCTGTGCAACGTGTCTCATGCTCTAATCTGTCCCTGGAGGCAATGGAACAATTCCAGGGGGGCTGAAACTACTATGAAAGGATACCCACACTCCCAGGGGCGGGGCAGGGAAGGACAGATTCGAGCATAAAAGGGGTTTTTCCCTCTCTGCCCCAACCCCTTAAACTAACTACTCAACAAAACCATTTAGGCAGCACCTAGGGAGCAGTGCTAATGTGCCCAAAGTGGTCTACCACCATAAAAAATAGGTGCAGCAAACAGGAATGAGCCAAGTTGAGATCTAAGCAAAGCCACTTTGCAAAGGCCTCACCTTGTCCAAGCACAGGTTCCCATGTCTCTCCGCAATAGCCTTCCTAAAGCCATGAGAAAGAGGGTAGAGCATGCTGTGGTGAGGATGCACGGACGGTAGCCTATTCTTCTCCAGCTGGTCAGCTACAATACTGACTAATTTCTTCATCCGTTCGTCATAGTCGGTCCAGTCACAGACAATCTAAAGAAGTTTAAAAAAAAAGTGAATTCGATAACCTTAAACACAGGATTGAACTTTGGATGTGTCTTCTTGTTCAAACTCAGCCTTACCTGCAGACAATGGGCCAAGTTACAGTAAGCATCGGGAAAGTCGGGCTTTAGTTTCAGAGCAGTTCGGTAAGAAGCAATTGCTTCTGGGATGTTACCTGAATCCTATGAATGGAAGGAAAAAAAAATATGAAAGCTCTAAAAAATGACGGAAGGAAGAGAGAGAAAAAGAGACAGAGACAAAGAGAAAGCATGAGAGCGACTATCCCAAGCGTTACCTTGTGAATGGAGGCCAGATTGCTGTGCGCATCAGCAAAAGCTGGGTTAATCTGGATGGCCCGGGTGTAACACTGCAAAGCCCCCTGGACATCCTGCATCTCCTTCAGAGTATTTCCCATGTTGGAATAAGCATCGGCAAAGGTAGGACTGATCCTGAGGCAGAGAATCAAAATTATCCTTTTTCTTTTTAAAGAAGAACTGAAAAACCTGTTCTCTCTTAAAACATTCATTTCCTTTGGCCTCCCACTGGAAGCCACTGGAGCATTTCGTGCTGTCCCAAACCCACATACACCGTCAGTCTGCAGACGGAAAAACGCTTCCCTGCTCTTGGCAGCTCTTACCAGAACTCTAGGCCCTAAGTCCTTACCTAATTGCCTCCTTATAATGCATCAGGGCTTCCTGCAGTTTTCCCTGCTGTTGTAATACACTGGCTAAATTTGAATGGGCAGCAGCAAACTCTGGGAACACCTAGAAAAAGTTATCACAAATGTCTGAGAATGGCTTTATCATACCACCATTTTCACTAACCACCACTGTTTTTCCCCACCCGTTCCTCCCACACAAAGAACTCCCAGTTCCTGGGCCCACCTACTCCAAGGGCTCGCCTCCTCTTTGCCACAATGACACCCCACTGCATTGTTCCCACCAGGTCACAAATTACTCATTTGATACCGCCTCATGAATTCCTTTCAATCTTACTCAATGCTGTCAGTACATCTCGTCCCTCCACTAAAATGGGCTCCTTGAGGGTTATATCCTTGTTCTTCTCCCACACAGGACCCCGGAGAGCACCAGAAGACATGCGAAAACGGAACCCCTTCTCAAAACGATCTGCTTTCACAGGAGCGGCCGCCACAGTGAACACACCTTGGACCCGGAGTCCAGGAAGAACCCAATTTAACTTTGACCTCAGACCCTCACTAGCTACGTGCCCTTCGGCAAGTTCGCTTCAAGTTCTTCATCTGTAAAACGATAAGAGTCGGAGGCGACCCTGACCCGAAATTCATTTCTACTGCTAATCCTGAAAAGGAGAACACTGACAGCACTTACCTCCTAGGGGTGTTAAGAGAAAGAAATGCCACAATAAGCCTAAAGTGTTTTTTCCCAAATCTATCAGTGCTAGCTAGCTCCTCTTACTACACTACGCTGCAGCTGCTGAGCTCCACTATCGTATACACCAGAAGCCGCCACCATCCACATACTTCGAGTGCTTTGCGATACAGGCGGACTGCTTCTTCAATATTCCCCTGTTCTCGTTTAATGTTGGCCAAGTTATTTAGAGAGTCTGCATGGGTGGGACAAAGACGGAGAGCTGTATTATAACAATCCTCTGCTTCAGCAACCTAGAAAACGAAAGCGACGTTACTCAGAAGCCCGGAAACCTCCTCGCCTACTTCTGAGCCATATGGCCGCAGACTCGGTTTCTTTTCCAGTGCTCTCCTCCCGCCACTACCATCGTTCCGCCCATCCCTTCGCCCTTGCCATGTCAAACTTCCCAGGTAAAAAATAGGAAACGGGAATGGGTATATAGTAAGTGCAGGGCATGCCCTAGTCCACCCAAGACGATGTCTGCCTTGACCAAATTTTCCCCGACCAAAATACAAATTTAATTTTGCTTTCTACTTTACCTCCGGGTCATTACTAGTAAAAAAAAAAAACACGCTGCTTTTTTTGAGCCTACCAGCTTACTAAGAAATAAAGGAAGGAAGGAAGGAAGGAAGAAAGAATCCTCCTTACACTGCCCTTCTCTTTCAAAGCGTTAGCTAGGTTGCAGTAAGCATCTGGAAAATGTGGTTGTAGCTCAATGGCACGCCTGTAGGTGTCTATTGCGAGGTCTATGAGGCCTTGTTCATAGTATACACACGCCAAGTTGCCATGCACCACTGCATGATTAGGGCTCAGGCTCAGGGCTCGAAGGTAGGCCGCTACGGCTCTGTAAACACAAAAGCGCATTTATAACAACTGGTACATGAAAAACATGCTTAACTTCATTCTAAAGGAGCGAAAAGCTTGTTCCAAATAACACACGTGATATACTGGGCAAAAAGATCGACCTCAGGAGGAATGTACTCTCCATGCACACTCTCCTAACGCACAAAACATTCCACACTCCACGTGGGAGATGTGGTCTTTGCTTACTAACAGGTACAAGGTAAAAGGGAGGGTACATCTGTGCAGACGTCCTCCCCAAGGGGCTCACCTTGCTAGGTTGCAGTGACACAAATCCCATCTAAGTTCTCCACTAGAGATACCTTGGAAGGTAAGTCGGCCAAGCCTACCTATTGAACTGCAAAGCACAGTCGTTGGGGCGGGGAAGACAAGAAAAGTTCACTTCATCTCAACCAAACCCTGTTGATAAATCTTCACGATTCTAGTCCTCATTAATAACATCTCCAAGTATAAAATACCTCCCAAGTGAAGAAATGTCTTTAAAACCATCTAACTCTTTAGACAAAAGAACAATATGCTTCTCCATACTAATCCAAAATTTAAAGGCAATTCTTTCATACCAAGAGCAGCTCCTTAGAAAGCGCAGCATTAAAAAATGGAAGAACACTTATTATGCCACACACAAGACATCGTAGCACGGCACTCTTGGATTCCTTAACGCTGACATTTAAGGTATTCCTTGTGTCCAAATTGCCTCTAAACAGAATTTCCCTTCCTCTTTCTTTTTCACTTTTCTATCTTTTTAATGCCATGCCCTCTGGTCCACCTGATGCCTATACTGCTAGCTTCCAGCCATCTTTTGACAAGTGAGGCCTAGGTTTGGGATTATTACTCTTCTGGCATCTCCAGGCTCCTACATTATGTAACCTCAAAGGACTATGTAAACACAAGCTAATAATATTAGTAGAGTGAGCCACAGAGAAGGGCCAATAAGGGAGCAATGAACACTATGAAATAACTGTCAAATTCCCCTGGTAAAAGAACGAAAAAAAATATACATGGCTTGTGCAACATTAGCAAATGAGCCCAAAGAAAGTAAGATGTTTTCATAATCACTGTTTCGAACAAACATGCCCTCACCTGTCAAATATACGTGCCTCCTTTAGGACATTTCCCAAATTGATGTACGCATCAAGAAAGTTGGGGTCAAGTGTCACAGCCTAAAAATAAAAGAGACTCAGATAATGCATATTGCCTCATGTTGCAAGAATTAGGTAAACTGGGTTTGCAAGAACTCCTCAAATGTTAAGTTTTCTGGGTCCAAGTAAACACAGCACCTTCAATTACACGTTAAAATTTACAAAATTATTGTACTTTCATTTCTTGTATTTTTTTTACTTCTCAATGAATGTTAAGAGCGAAAAGAAAACAAACCACATAGTCTACAGCTCTCATTTTAATGAGGAAGAAACCAAGGTCCCAAGAAACAAAGTAACTTTTTTCCTCCTTTACTTCATTCCTTATGATAAAGGATGCAACTATTAATTAATGGAGCTAATTCCAAGTGGCTAATCTTGGAACTGACTTCCTCTCTCAAGAAAGAGATGAAGAATTATGGCTTAGGGTGCAGCATCATAAGACTTTGCTTCACTTTTTTGTCAGAGGGTAAGGTACCACTCAAGGGGGAAAGAATCATGGAAACAATGTAAGAAATGGAAGAAAAGGAATAACTTCATCAGAAAAGCTCAACTGCAGCAAAGCCAAGGCTTGGGAAGGAATGCTAAGGACAGAAAAGGAAAGTGCTTTTAGAGCTACGTGGGGTGAAAATGGATGATCACAGAAGGGGAAAGGGATTACAATGGGCATCAGAGAGAAGACAGTAAAACCACAGGCCAAGGTGAGTCCTGGAAAAATAGACAAACTATGAAAGGAGTTGTCCGTAAGGGTTCCGCCTGACATCGCCTTCTTCGCCTGGATCACTAGACTGGTATAGCAGAACGCCACAGATAGAGATTAAATATTAAATTAATGAATCCCTCAGACAATCCTTGCAAACAAGACAAAGGGATGTGGGCTAAATGACTGTACGCTTGAGCAAACATGGCTCAATGACCATACCAAAAGAGTAAGGAATGGATCTTGAATCAACCTCGATGGAAGGTCTATAATAGAGTGCCTCAAATATCTACCCCTGATCTCCAATCTGGTTGAGAGGGAGAAGACCCAAGTTCAAATCCTGCCTGATAATATCCTACCCCCAACACTGGCTGTTCAGTCACTGAACACCTGTAGGGCTCCCTTTCCAGAGAACAGATGATCTAAAGCATGCTGCCCACCTCCTGACAAAGAGGTCAGGAACTCAAAATGTAGAATGAAACAAACTTTAATGTACAGCCAATGTAGGAATTGCTATTGCTTGACTATGTATAATTGTTACAAAGGTTTTATTTATCTTTTCTCTCACTTTGGGGGTTTGGGAGTGGGGAGCCAGAGACAGGGAGAAAAAGAAGAGAGAGATAAAAAGGGTAATTGAAGCAAGTTTGTGTAATGCTCCAAATAGCCAGCCACGAAGGGATCATGGACAAACAAGACAACTTGGACTTCAACATGCCAAACTTAAGAGTTAAAAAGTTAAACAAGTTATAGTTAAAAAGAAAAACAAGCCATACATAAGGGATTAGGAGTTCCACGTGCCACCCTCTTTCTGTTCTCTTGTGTTTATGAAAGCACTCATCATTTTAGTTGGTGTTTAAGTTTAGATTTTTTTTAAAAAGGAAAAAAATAACATAGAAAAGAGGTGTACTAAATAGAAGGCCTCTGAGGACCTGAGTCTTTGAGCTTTTAATACATGGTCCTATTGTGCTCGATATTTTTATTAAGTGACTGACTTCAAGGTCAAAAGGGCACCACCTGTCAAGCTTGTGGATGATATAAAATCGGGGGCTAAAAACACGTCAGATCTAAAAATAGTAGAAACTAAAATGATGAGACAAATCTAAGTTAAATGTAACAACAGACAGGCAAAAGCAAAGCCATTTCATAGGCAACAAGCTGAGGGAAGCGCGGGCCGGGTGATTTCCGAGTCTCTTCTTAACAACCATAACCAGCCAAATGGTGAGAAGGGCCACCTGGGGGCGTGGCAACTTGTCCTGAACAAAAGATCTTCCAAGAGATTAAAAGCATGAGGAGATTCTGTTTGATTTGGTCACATATCAATTAAACACATATTTCTTAAGCGCTTCCTATCCACTATGTATAGATACTTGGGATATGTGCCTTCTGAGGTCTCTTTGGACTGAGAGTCTATGAATTAACAATTGTTCAATGAGATGAGTCCCTCCAAAGTTTTGGGACAGTACCCACCACTAACTTCCCCATAACTCCACCCATGAAACATGAACTGATTTGAAGTATAGGCATGCGACAGGCTAAAGCCTTGATTCTCTCGTTTCGTTTCTTTTCTTTTTTTGGGGGCAGGGCAATTGGGGTTAAGTGACTTGCCTAAGGTCACACAGCTAGTACATGTGTCAACTTTCTGAGGTCACACTTGAACCCAAGTCCTCCTGACTCCAGGACTAGTGCTCTACTCACTGCGCCACCTAGCTGCCCCTCTCGTTTCTTTTCTAACTCATCTTTTCAGAGTAATCACGAGACTCCCTACAACAGCCTATTAGGGCTTGCATTTAGAGCTGGGGAAATTGTAACCATTTTCAAGAGGCACTACCAAAGTTACTCTATTATCCTTCACAGTGTGCTAATAAGGTCTACACTGAGACCTTGTTGGGAAAATCTGTTAGTTTTTTAAAAAAAATAACACTTCTGGAGTTACTGTATTACTCTTCACAATGTCCTAAGGTAGTTGGGGAAATCCAGAGTCTGGCAAGAAGAGAGATTAGACTTCTGTGACAATCGTAGAAAGTTACAAAGAAGCCTATTTTAGCTGATATATGAAGTTTCTCTGGAAGATCAGAGCTATCCAAAGTGGAACGGATGGTCTCAGGCCAGAGTGACTTCCCCTCACTAGAGGATGGCTCACTGCCTGTCAGGTATACTGTAATAGGCAGGGGGCTCTTCTTCGGGAACGGCTTAGACTAGTTGGCCATGGAGGTCCCTTCCAACACGTATTCTGTGCAACTGTGGCTTTAAAAGAAAAGTCATCCTACCAAACCTCATGGTTCAACTCAGCAGCTTTGCTTTGAAGACATGTAACGGTCCAATTTCAAGGGAAATGGGAAAGCAGTCACCATAGGGAGTTACTCAGGCAAAAAGCCAAATTAAAGTTAAGGGGAGGTAAGGGGTCCACACCTGGGCGGGTACTTCCCTATACCCAAGCACATCTGGACACGATGGGTAAGAAGTCCTGGTGACCAATGGTCTTTCCAGCCCTGGAGTGAAGCCAAAGCTTGGGACCACTCATTTTAATTCCTCCAGGAGGCAGTATGACACTGAGCAGAGTCAGAGGACCGGATTCAAATCTCAACTTTGGCACTTACTCCTTGTGGGTCCTTGAGCAAGTCACTTCACCTCACTGGGCCTCACCTGTAAACTATACAATCTCTTCAAGCTCTGTAAGGCAATGTCATCTTTTGGGAAGCCCCTGTAGATCTGGAGTGTGACAGCATCCCCAGGTGTCAGACTCAGTCATTTGATCAGTTTTTAAACAGAGGAGGAAGAGAGGGAGGGAGAAGGCCATGACCCGATTTTTTTTTTAACCTGGTATATAAAAGCGACATTTTTTTCTTTTCAGGAGTAGCACATATGGGATGAAATGCTCCCCACGGGTTTCAAGGGGTCACCTAACACACTTGGATGGGGGAAACGTCCAAGAAAAATCCGGATCATCTTCAAGCCCAGCTTTTGGCTCAGAAAATACAAAATAGCTTTCAAATGATCAATCACCTAAATAAAGAAGCCCTCAGTACAAACAGCATTCATTAAGATTTCCACAGACAAGTGCTTGATCTACACTACTCTCTGCCTTTTTTAGAGGAAACTTGGGAAGATTCATATGAACTAATGGAGAGTGAAACAGGCAGTACTAAGAGGATGACATAGAGAATACCCACATAAAGTAAAGGATAAGAACTCTCAAAGACCGATGTTTGGTTTGCATCTCTTGGCAGAAGCACAGAACAGAATAAGCTGTACATTTCCAGACGTAGTCTGTATTGCTCAACCACACACGTTACAAAGGAGAGCGGGGGAGGGGAGGATAGACAGAGATGCCAAATTTAAAAAAAAAAAGGCCAGCAACCAAACATTTAAAAAGTACACAAAAAAATTCAGAACAGGGCGATCATGTTAGCATAGGATTAAATTTAATATACACTTTTGAAAAATAACTGTATACCCAGGGATACAACTAATAGGCCCATGCCCCAAAGACAGCCAAGAAATAAGAAAAGGACCCATATTTACAAAACTATTTCTAACAATTCTTTTTGTTACGGCAAAAGATGGAAAACTAAGAGGGTCCCATTGCTTGAGAAGAGCTAAACAAATTATGGTATATGAAGGGAATGGGCTTTCTATTGCACAAGAAATGATAAAAGGGATAGTGTCAAAGAAACTCTGGAAAACTTGGCTAAACTGCTCCAGGGTGATGGGGAGCAGAACCAGAAGTATTTACATACTACCAACAACTCTGAATGACTTAGGAAGGCCAATGAATACCATGACCAAGCATGATTCCAGAGGACTGAAGATAAGCAGGCTGCCCAGCCACCTCCTACCACAGAGGGGATGGATGGACTTCAACAGGAGACAGACATTTTCAGACATAGCCAATGTGGGAATCTGTTTTGCTTGCCTATGTCCATTTCTTTCAAGGGTTTGGTTTTGTTTACCAATTGGTGGGGACGGAAGAAGGCTATCAATAGATTGCTAAAGAAAAAGAAAAGAAAACAGGGCCACCAAAGCACTTTTTAAAGAAAGATGCACAGAAGAGAACAGAAGCCAGAAGGAAACAGAAGCGAGACATCTTAGAAAGTGACATGTTGG
>CM053628.1:1602251-1616112 GCA_028646595.1 Phalanger gymnotis | reverse complement strand
TTTTAACACTGAAATTGTTTAATGATTAAAAGTTCGCGATAAAAAAGAGAAACTCTTTTGCATGAAAACTAGCCTAGGAACCGAGCCCAGGATGCAGATCAAGAGCTTAAAAGGCCAGCAGAGGCCATCAAGCCAAACCACCTCATGTTAAAGATGAAAAGGCTGAAACTCAGCAAAGTTCAGTGACTTGCTTGGATTACAAAAGTTATCAGAAGCAGGATTTGAACCCACGTTCTCTAACTCAACAAGTTCATGGTCCAAAACATCATGTTATAGGTGCAGGACCAGAGGCACAGACTCAAGGTCACAAAGCATCAATAGCATCAGGTTCTGCGGATCTTTGTCTTTGAAGGGAGAATGGGGAGCCAGATTTCACTGTACTAGAGACTGGGTTCTATGGAAAGGGGTCCTTGAGATAAGGCTGGATTGGAAATCCAGCTGAGTCCAGACGACACGACCTTGAACGCCAACTTAAGGAGCTGGCCTTCATCATAATAACACCCAAGGATTTCTGAGCAGAGTATGACAACTGATTTAAGTGACAATTCCATATGACCATGAGTTCACATCTGGCCTCAGATACTTACTAGCTCTCTGACCTTGCGCAAGTCACTTAACTTGTCTGCCTCATTTTCCTTATCTGTTTTAAAAAAAAGGGGGGGGGAGGTGGTATAGTAATAGCATCTACCTCCAAGGTTGTGAGGGTTAAATGAGAATATTGCCACCTCAAAGGGTCACATAAATCCTAGCTATTATCATTACGAGCTTAAGCAAATCGTATCAATTCCTTGAGTCACAATTGCTGCCAAGAGGAAGGTATACATGAGGGTCAAATGAGATCAGGAACCCTCCCCCCAAAAGGGGGCTAGGTATTCAATATCGAGTATTACAGTGTCGGCGGCAGCTAGGTGGTACAGTGAGTAGAGAACCGGCCCTGGAGTCAGGAGAACCTGAGTTCAAATCTGGGCCCAGACACTTGACACACTTACTAGCCCTGCCTTCCCCCACCAAAAAAAAAAAAAGTATTACAGTGTCATTAAGTGTATAATAGGGGACAGAGGGACCGTACTAACCGGTAACTACCTCCTCAACATAAAAACCAAACCCACTGCCGGATTTATTAATCAATTCTGAGCTACTTTCTGAGCTGCCATTTGGCTTTCATAATTGCCTGAGTTTCTAAATAAAGAGTGAATCTGCCTTATGCTACCCAGGGATCACTACATTAGAGATGTAGTATTTGTCTAGATATCCACATATATGTGTACGTATGAATGTGTGTATGTATGTGTGTGTATATAAAATCACTACACATACCCCGTACCTATACATTGATGCAGTCAGTGTATACAGATGTTAACACAACATATGAAAGTGTTAGGCATTCTGCACACACAGATACTTTATAAATTGACAGTAATGACTTACCTTTTCAAAATGATGAATTGCGAGCCAAATCTCCCCTTGGGCATTAAAAACACAGCCAAGATTACTCCAAGCTACTGCAAAGTTTGGTTGCGTCTCAATTGCTTTCAAGTAACATGCCTTGGAAGGGTTAATGAAAGAAGAAAAAAGATGGGAGGGGAAAAGGTATAGGGAAAGGGGAAAATTTGTAAAGGAAAAAAAAAGATCAAGGGGAAAAAAAAAGTTGATGTCAGTATTCCTTCTCTGACCGGCCAAAAGTGACCCTGCAGCATAGGCTTGCTTGCGCCAAAACTAAATTGCGCTGCCACAGCTGGCTGCTCCTGCGCCTGCGCCAACCAGAACCCAAGTGCAAACCACCATGTTCAGTTCTGCCAAACAAGGAAGAACACTTAGGCTGGGAACTCACCTGGAAGGCCAGTGGCCTCAGTCTAGAGCTGGACTTCTCACTCGCCATCATTTCTCATCCTAACACCTGGGCCTGCTTGGTACGGATAGAAAACCATCTTCTGGGGTCACCAAATGAAACTCGTTTTCCCCAATACTAAAGACTCTTTTGGCAAAACCAAAATCGAGCAATAGTGGCTTACTTCCTTCTCTATTCTCTTTACACAAATCACTGAGACGTTCTCTTCCCCAGTCAGCTACATCAGGCCAACCATAAGCTCTACTCTGACTTGGCCCGCACCCAGTGGAGACTGAAGCTGAAACCTCAAATGACAGGAATGCACCTGGGTTGAGGTCCCTGTAATGCGAGCGCAAACGTCGCTAGCGCCTCCTAACAGCATTGCACTGCGCCATCGCTGCGACTGCTGCTGCGCTTCGCAGAACACCCTTAGGCAGAGCAAACGGCCAACGAGATCCATTAATCTACTAGACAGGCCCGCATTGAGTGTTTGTTGGTGATGAGATCAGCTCGACTCAAAAGTGCTGAGGCTAAAACCCAATTTGGTCCAAAAAGGCTACAGGATAGGACTGAGGGAGCCAGTCAATCAGATTACTCATCTAGTCAACCGTTCACAGGGGTTCATTCGCACGCATAGCGCGGTCACGCTGCGCAGCCTTTGCGCTACTGCAGGGTCACAGCGCGTCATCAGAAGAGCAGAACGCTGCAATCCAAACAAAGAAGAAAAAAGGAAAAAAAAATGAACAACAAGGAGAGTTAGAAGCTTTTACTAGTAAATTATCTCCAATTAATTTTTTATAGTTTAATTTACTTTAACTTTATTTCTTTGAAAGAATTGTGGCTAAAGTATAAAACATTCTCTTACATTACTTGCTTGTAAATAAAATAGTTTTTAAGCTTTTTCTGAAGCCACAAGACAGAAGATTCAGGCATGGAGGCAAATTGTTTTGCTGTGGCAGTTACAAACCCGTTACCATATTTCTCATCATGTGACTTTTCGGTGCGTTCCTTGCTGGAAGAGGAGGAGGAGGTGTGTGTCTGCCCTAGATCCAGGCCTCGAGCTCCCTTCAGCGAGGCACCTTACGCATGGAATAGGAGGTTTCACCCACCTGAAACCTTCTAAATACAATATCAATGGTGAAAAACCAAAAACGAGAGAGAAAATAAAACAAGATCATTAGTAAAAGTTCAACAAAGCAATTGCAATTCTTTGGATATGTCTATAACATATGGGAATGAGGACAGTCTCAGTCTGTAACATGGGAGTCATGCAGAAGGGACGGGGTTAATCAGGACTATTGCATACAGCAGGGACTTTGCTGGAAGAAAGGCTCTGAAATTTCTGTAAAACAAATTTGCTTCTAGCTACCAAGAATTTGCTGGCTTGAATTTTTAAATGCACTGATTACAAAAGAAACACATTGCATTTCACTCCATAGTTGTCTTGTTTGCTAAATTCTCACAAAACCAGTATAACGCTTTTCAAACTAGGTGTCTCCAGAGCTCTGAAATAAAGAAGTCAGCAACCTAAGGCAGGCGCAGTGTCTCAGCCTAAACCGGTCTCTAAAGCTGCAGTGAAGTGCAATTCGTGTTAGCTGTCCGCTTGGTGGGATGAAAATGAACAGGACCTGGAAGTCTGCCTACAGAAATCGCCAACGAGGCATCTTTTCAGCTCGTTTTCAATCAATCACATGGAATTCATAGGGTGGAAACCTATGTCAATTAATCCAAATGGCCAGTATCATGAATTTATGAACTCTGCACTTTAAAAAAAAAAAATCAGTGCTTTTTACCATCAGATGGTGCCAAAAAGCCTTCGCTCTCCCTACAATGAGGTGATCAAACAGACAGCTACGCTGCGCATACACTCCACGCATCAGCATGCGCGTGGGGCTCAGAGCAACAGGTGGGAGTTTCAGAGGCTCTCTGGTTTCTCCCCACTCCTCACCCCTGCAGCGCGATTGCGTAAGGTGGCTTGTAACAAGACAATTTCATTTTGTAATTTACGTTTTAAATTATGCCAAAAGCTTTCAAACCCAACCTGGTATTCAAATTCTTGTTATTTGGAAACAAAGACTGCTAAAAGCCACCTTTCCACTTCAGCAAGTTTTCTTTCGATCAGTCCATTTCCCAAACAAACCAGCTTTGTCCTTCTGCTCTTTGATATGTTTTAAAGGGAGTAAGGCAGGGAAAGAGAAGGAAATAAAGAAGGGAAGGAGAAGACTAAGGAGACTGCAGGGAAGGGGATGAGAAGGACCATAAAGAAGTGGGAAGGTGAAATGAGAGGGTGGGGAGGGAGGAAGGGAGGAAGCGCCAATCATTAAATTTCTGATCATTTACCAGCCTTTCTTCCATGGTAAAAGGGGTGGGGTGGGATGAGGGGAGGAAGGTTAAAGAATAAGTTTAAAGGCCAGTATTACAGGGTAACATTTTGATGACTTTCTTCTCCACTTACAAGCCACAAAAGACTTAGAAGAGCAGCATTTTCAGTGGCACCTGCAGCAAGCCTCAGATTTGAAGGAATGTTATTTATTCCCAGATAAGATCCTGCTGGAGCCCAATGATATAGGGTGATCTAGCTCAGCAGAAGGGCTCCACAATGTTCAGGTCCTTGCTTTACCCCCAGATTTAGAGCAGGAGTGCCAAAGCCTGGCCTTGCTCTAGGCTGAGGCGATTCATGCTGTCAGCTTTCCTCAGTTTCTCAGGACTGTTTGTGAAGATAGCTCAATGAAGATTTGAAGACTTGGCAAAGAGTACAAGTTTTCAAAACACTGATGTTTAAATGCATTCTAATCAACACCTACCTTGGCTTCTTCCAAGCGACCCAGGGCTTTGAGCAGGTTCCCCAGGTCACTGCGAACACAGTACAAATCCTAGAAATCAGAGACACTTTATCATTAACTGTACCTTGTTGTGGCATAACTTTAGAAACCTTGCAATCACATTTTGGAGTTCTACGTTTCATTCTATTGGGTCACTTAAGGTTGAAGTAATAAATAGCTTCTCTGTCCCTCAAAAGATCCAAATACTCAGATTCAATACAATTTAATTATTAATCATTACCAAGGCAGTGTGTTGAATCATGCCAAAGATCGAATTTCCACTAAAACAGAAAAACTTGCAAAAGAAAATAACCAGCACCTAGGCTTCCTAGAGAAGTTTGGAAACTTAAAAATGATACTGAGCCATTATGCAAGAAGAAATGACTCAAACTCCTTGTCCGTTTCACACATTTTGTTTCCTGCCGCTCACCCCCTGTAATGTTCATTATTAGCACCCTCAGGGCCAGGGCCAGTGGGGCAGCTAATGGTGGCCAACTAAATGTTCACCAGCTGACTCTGCTCTTTAGAGAAAGCTGAGTTTGTACGGATGGTCGTCATCTGACGTTCCCAAACCAGAGGAAAGGGCGTCATGAGACTACTTCTGTGCCCAAACAACCTCGACAGTTAAGAAATATCGTTCGTCCCTAAGTAGACTCACCTTGACTAAATATCCTAGCAACTGTCATCTTAGAGCTGGTATTTTCACTGGGCCAAGAGTGACACGCGAGGCACAGTACTGAATTCTGAATTGTTTCTCACTAGGAGCAAAGATCAGGATGGCTAGAGGACGTCCCCTTAACACAGAATTGCCACACTGGGTTGGCAGCTCGTGATTAAGCCTAGACTTTCTTTTAGGGTATGAGTAATCGCTTTTTTTTTTTTTAACAGGAAGGCATAGTTATCCACAAAGAAAAATCTTTGGCGGGGAAGGGTGAACATCTCCAATCTTTTAAGATAATACTGCTTTTGCTACCTCCTTCCTCCCAATTTCTCCAGCATCCCACCTAGCTGTAGCAGTGGCACACGTCCCCTTTCGTGTGCTCCCTCTATTATGGGTATACCCTGTCTCCTTAGATCCTAAGCAAGAAAAGAAAGCCCATTAGTTTTTCTAATCTCCCCAGAACTTCTAGCAATGCACATAGCAGGCACTCAGATATTTACTGACCTCTGACACATGTGCTAAATTTAACCAACAGCAGCAAAAGCATAGAAATGAATGGTCCTCCAAAGCTGAGCTGCAGAAGTGAGAGGCCCTGACACTTATGACAGCAGGAAGCCAAAACAGTGCTCAATGGACTGGTCACTGGAAGGAGGGTAATCACAGTCAAAGTGAAGCGCCAGGAACAGCAAAAGCACATGAGGACAACCAGGTCACACCCAGATCACTCGCTGAAAAATAATCCCCAATCAGCTCCATCACCTCCACGATCAAGACCGTTAGCAAAAGCACCTTTAAAATGCCAGACTTGGCATCCCGGCCCCATTAGCAGAAGCTCCAAACAGCTCAACGTATCGGGGCAGTTTTGCCAAACGAGTCAAAGAATAGTCCTGAACGTGACCCACCTTTTCATTAGAAATGAGATAGCACTAGATACAAGTTACCTGGGGCACTACCTTATAAAATGGAGACGTAGTAAAGCACTTTATGACTCTCAGTCATTAATAGTGTACTTCTTCGCCACTGCAAAATCGTCTGAGTGTCTTGGGCCATTTAGAGGCAGCTGGTGGCGCAGTAAATAGAATACCGGACCTGGAGTCAGGAAGACCGGAGCTCAAATGTGGCTGCAGACACTCACTAGCTGTGTGACTCTGGGCGAGCCACTTAATCGTCTCTATCTCCTTTCCTCAACCACAAACTGGGGATCACAACCTCCCAGGGTTATCGTGAGGATACAATGAGGCCATATTTATGAAGTGCCCTGCCAACCACCTTCAAGTGTGACATTAACATCAGATAAATGTAGCTTTACTATGCAAAGTCAGTGAGATCTAGGACCAACGAGGCACCAGTAAGATTTCAAGCTTTATCAGTCAAATAGCAAAGGTCAAGGCACTCATACCACCTTCACCAAAGCAAGTTAGGATGCCCAAAGTAATCACGAAAAGCCGAAATCATGTCAATGTTTGCAATCCACCCGGTAAACAAGCAGCTCCATTCCTCTGTGTTATAGGGTGCATGATTCAGAGTAATCCAGCTTTCTTTACTGGTATTGTCCAGCTTCTGTGGCAGGGCAGGACAGATTTAGGTCGAGCTTTGTGCCAATGGCTGGGTCCTTCACAATCACAGGTCTCTTTCTATCATCTCCTTTTCTCATCGTCTCATTTCCACACAGCCTCCGAGTTGGAAGGAAACTATTATTTACAGCAACTGATTCCTGAATAGGACCGCCCCGCCCCACACAATAAGAAGTAATACCATTCCAAAATTGGGCATGCAGCTGCCACATGGAGTCTTCTAGGGTTGAGGCTCTGACACCTCAGGTTCACTTTGAGAAAGTATATCAGGTTCAAATATCTCTCTGTGACCCACTGCTACTAGTTCTGCCCTCTCGAATCAAACCGGAAGTCTAGTTTGGATCTGCAGGTGCCAGTACTGACAACAGCAGAGTATGAAGACTACGTTCTTCATATGCTGACTGACAGAATGAGGATCCAGAGATCGAAAGGCCAGTCTAAGTAAGATAAAACTGCAGTGCTCTTCCAAATGACAGGTCTTCAGCTAGCTGAAAACAGCAATCACAGTTTTCCAGTCTAACCACCAACTTCAGCGCCTTGTAATCTATTCTCATTTGTAAGCATAGTTTCCGGTTTCCCGAACCATTGTGGATGTACTTTAGCTTGTTGAAAATCCCCTAAAGGCAGCACCCAGACCTGAAAACATTACTCCAGACAATATCTAACCAAGGCAGCTTAGAAAGAGACTATCCCCTCCCTCTTTATGGTCCCTAGATTTCTATTAGTGCAGGCAAAAATCTCCTTAGTTTTCTTGGCTGCCAGATCACACTGCCGGTTTACATTGAGTTGACAGTGTAATAAAATCACACCTTTTTTTACGTGAAAAATTCTGTAGCCACTAGTCATGCCCTCTACCGTCAAGTACCAACTGGCTTTTTGTTTTTTAAAAACCCAAGTGCTAGGCTCTCCCTTGAGAGTCTACATTTGTCTACATAAAATTTTATCTTATTCAATTCAGCCCATACACATAACTTTTTGGATTACGATTCAGTCATTCAACATATTAACTATCCTTCCTTCTCTACTGCCATTAAGTATTTAGCAAGTGAGGCTCTCGACTAAGGGAAGGCTACTTACGATCAGAACTGAGCCCTAGGTATAGAGCTCAAACCCAAGGCGGCAGTGACAGAGCATTTGAAGTACATAGACACTGGTTAGTTTAAGAAAGCTTCAGATCATTGAGGAAAGAAGGACCATGCACAAAATGGTCAAGGCTTATGTGGACCAGCCTCACACTCACAGGGTATTGGCTTTCTGGACGCGTTCATTCAACACTTACCTTATATACAATGCCTTAGATTGCTAGTTCTATTTCTAGGCATGTCATGACTCCTGGATTGGGTTGTAAACGCCTTGACAGTAAGGGCTCTCTCTCGTACCTCTTTTTATCTTTTACAGGATGGATATGCAATTAATCTGTTGACTGATTTTCAATTATAAAGAGAAATATGGGGACTGAACAAAAAGCTTAGTGAAACCATTTTCACCTTGTTACCAATTCTATCTTCTATGCTGTCTGGATATGACAAGATGAAGAAAAAATGATCTAACCTTATACTCTGACATCTGTTTTAAAAAAAATTTTACACATCGACAGTAGACAGATGCAACACACTTTTACTCCCTAAAAACCACTTAGAAGCTTAAGCGTATATAACATGCCACCTAATGGCAGTATTAAGTTTTCACCAAGAACTTTCACGTCAATTTTTTAATTTAATTCTCAGATAATCCTGTGAGGAAGGCAGGCATTTTAGAGGTGAATAAATTGAAGCACAGAATTTAAGTGACTTTTAAGTCATTTATGCAACCTTATGTGAATTAATTAGTAGCAGAACCAGACTAAATTTCCTACCAGCTAACCAAAGATCTACCCTAACTCTAACCCTAACCTCTATTATAGAACAACTCTCCAAAGTACAACTGGCAGCTCCTGATACCTGGTTGGAGCCAGTCCATAAAACAGTTGTGTTAAGTATGGTAAAATGTATTTCTTGAACTAACATACTACCAGATTTCAGTAAACACTATCACAAACATCCAGCATTCCCAAGCTAAATATCATCGCTGCAATCGAGAGAATTCAGACATCTTCTACACTGACGAGAGACTTACCAGAACGACCCACAAGAAGAGCTGTGTGTGTTTAATGTCCGGTTCCTTGCCTGCCACGCTAGACATACCGTCTGCAGCAAGGGTGGATTTTATCCTTTCCATTATCTGCTTATTGGAGGAATGTTCTTATTTAAGAGCCCAGCTTAAAATAACTGCTTTCATTTTATATAAAGAGCCCGTTCCCAAACACCAGAAACTATTTGGGCTCTGCAATGGATGAGCTAACCAAAGCAGCTTCCTGGGTTTCTGTGGGGGTAAGATAGTCACTACCAAATTCTACTCACAGGATTGTACTGAAGGGCAGACACATAAGCTTGCACTGCCCCTTCCATGTCTCCTGCTGCAACCAAAGCAGCTGCCAGGTTAATATAGCCATCGATGAAATCGGGTTTGAGGCGCAGCGCGTGGCGGTAATGCTCGATAGCTTCCTGCAACTGTCCACGCTCCTTGTACACGTTCCCCAAATTGGAATAGGCTTCTGCCAGAAGTGGGTTCTGCTTAATGGCCAAAGTGCTAAAATGAGCAGACCTGAGAGAAGAATGAGAGAACAACGGTGATGAGGAGGCAGAAAAAGGTGCGTCCTGAAACCTGGCCTCATCTACGAACAAGCCCTCCCATTCCAGAAGGCCAGCTTTCTATACCACAGTTTACAAAGCATCTCAAAACATTATCGAATCCAGGCTCCACAAAGGACATACCAAAAGTCAAGGTCTTCTGACTCCTGCATGTTCTTTTCACTACATGACAATTACCCCCCTAACTGGGAACTACATAGGACTTGAATAACTTTAAAAGCAGAATATCAAAGAAAAGGGCAAGCAACAAAAACACTTTCAGAAGTTGGAGGGAGGGAAAGAGCTCCATCATCATCCATTTTGAACATAACAGAATGAATAAAAATGATCTTCTGTTTAGACTGACCATGGATTCTCAAGAAATAAAGTATCACTGAATCGAATTTGCTACTTAAATGCTTAGCATTTCAAAGATTCACAACCACACCTCACTAGAAGAATGGTTTTTAAAAGTTTCAATGACCAGGGAGAACTGGTTCCCAAACACAATCTAGCCCACTCGCTCACCTATTCGATTCTGGGCCCAATTCATTAAACATCTGTAGTACCTGTCCCAGATACATATGGATATACTAACTCAACGAGCTAGCCATTCAAATGCACATCAGTCTGGAACTGGAAGATGGGCACTGATACAGTTTGTTTTTCCTGTGGAGATTGTTCGGGTGCTTTCTTCTCAACATATCATGTCTCTCACCAAGGAGAGTGTATAATGCTCAAGCCTGAAGAAACTGTCATAAAGCAAAAAGGAACAGCTAGCAGCCCGTCCGTGAGTAGTCCCTTTGCATTCGGAGCCCACCCAAGCCATCCTCCAGAGTGGTGTCAAACATGACAACCCTTCACCCAAGGACCATCCGATCTGACCTTCCTACCTGTCCTGGAGCTGAACCCTACTAGATGGGGGGGGGGGCCTCCTTTAATGAAGACATGAGCTTGAAAGAGGTGCCCGACAGAGGGACTAACACACAATGAGCGCTCACTAGGTACACGGCCATCCCAGTCTATCCCAACAATGCAAGCGTCTGCACCAAATCAACCCTGGACCCGGATACGTAGCGTTTATTACATCACAGCGTAATTCTTTTACTTGTTTGGTAATTCAGTTTAGTCTAAAAGGTTCAAATTTGTGTTTTAGTAGCAGTTCAATACATTTCCTACCGTAACAAATGCATTTCCACTTGTGAACCATTTCCCCTCCCCTTTCCCCCATGACATGCCTTTCAAGTATCAAAGGAAGTAGGACCAAGAACACTTTGTGTAACCTGAATAGGAAACAACAGCCCCAGATGGTCAAGTCTGCAAAGTCCCTTTAGCCCTCCCCTCCTGAACTCTTTAGCAATGACGCCTGTGCCTAATAATAAAAACCAAGAAAGAGCTGCCACTAGGCCCAAGTGGTACGTAGGAACCAAGTAAGGACTAGAATGAATCAATGCTTGCACAAAAGACAAAGGAGCAATCGATGATTCAAGTATACTTTGTAAAAATCAAAGTTTCTTGAATTTCAATGCCTAGGGGATAAACCCAAGTCTCCTACCTGTCCAGTCTGCGACACTGGAAGTGTATAGACGAGAGCAATAAAAGCACACCAGTATTATCTGGCTCTTGTCTCCATAGCTGCATGCAGTGTCTCTCAGCAGCCTCAAAATCTCCTGCCTGATATTCACGATGAGCCAACTCAGCTAACCCTTGGAAGGAAAAGCATATATTTCGTTGGTTCTAGAGAATCACCAAAACGTTTGGGGGCGGGGGGAGATGGGGAGAACAAAACATTAGAAAATACAAACCACAAACTGTTAAAAAGAAAAATGGGCAAATGAAATCAAAAGATGAAAATGGTGGAAGTTAAGTAAAGCACTAGTGTATACTAACTACATCGATGTAGCCCATCCTTATACCAAGCACAGAATCAACATTTTAGGAGTATGCTCAGAGCTATGTTTTTCTCAAACTAAATGAGAAGGTATTAGGTAAATATCAAGTGCAATAAATGAGCCATTAGATTATTTTTAGATTATCTTCTAGAACGGACACTAGGTGCCATTAAATTCTATGTGCTATCTCTGGAGCTTCTTCTAGAATCCTCCCAACCTTACCATCTCCAACATTGGGTTCTATGAAGAAACAAGATAAAACCATGTTGTTCTGAAACAGATGGAAAAACATTTACTGATATTGCCTGGAATAATCTTGTTGGGTAAATCTGCTTATTAAGTATTTTTATAACATGCTTTCCCAAGTAAGGTTTGTAGGGTTTTCTAAGCCACTTCAGGAAAATATCAAATTCCTGGTGAAATACAGAAAATAATGAGTGAGACTAGAATCAAACGGGGTTGGGGGGAAAAAGAGTAGAAATAACTTTGAAACAAAACTGCTCTTTTTAAGGCAGCTGATAAATAAGGAAGGTAAATTTATCTGACAAGATTCCCTAAGTTTTGAACTAGGTCATCCAATGTTTTAAATTAAGGACAGGATCACATTTGCTCTTGTGCCCCATCCCCCATTCATCCTTGCTGAATGTAGGAGGAACACCTTGCCCAACAGCTCTCCAGTAGTTCCAGGAGGATTAAGATACTGCAAATCATGCAAAAGCACCCATATACCTGTTGCAAATAGTCACCTGTGACTGCAATGCTAAGAAACATTTGGTATACTACTCAATTAACAATATATGAAAAAAAAGCTGTACACAACAGATTTTACTCAGGCAAAGACAGAGTGCACAATGAGGCAGTTGGTCAGATGTTAAGTTCAACATCGAATTATAGTGTTAAAAATTAACTTGGCTTTATTCAGGTAAAATTCCAATACTACCACCATAAAAGTATCTATGTAAGCTTTGCAAGCCTGAACGGATGGCCCACTCATTTAAAACCAGTGAAATAACAGCACTTCTAAATAACCCTTTCCCAGGACCTTTCCTCACAATTCTGGGAGGTGGATGGTTCCAGTACCATCATCTCCATTTACAGAGGAAGAAGCTGAGGTTTACGGTGGTGTTCCTACTCAGTGCTCTGATCATTAAAGTAGCTGGCTTGGGTTCTACGTGGAACTCGACCTACATGAGAAATGACAGCCTGTACTGCTGAACAGAATCATCAAGAGGGGAGACTTAGCAAATCTGGGGGAGGCAGATGGCAGTAATGAAACCAAAAGGAAAAAAAAGTAGCAAAGAAATGTACTCTCCCCCCTCCCCCAATTACCACATCACTTTCGAAGTTTAAAATATATGCTATTTTCATACTTGAAATAACAGCTTCCTCAAATCATCTGCGAAGAAAAAGAAATGTCTTCGAACCAACGAGAACCAGATTCAAATACTAAAGACACAAACATTAACTCTAAAGGGGCTGTTTAATGATGATGCCCAACTGATCGGTCCCTTAGGTGTTGGTTAGATACAGCCACTTTGGGATGATTTTCTGATATTTTCACACTACAGGTAAATGGTAGTCGGAAATGAAAAACCAGGACAGATTATTTGTCCAGAGTCGAACAACAAATAAGGAATCAGAACTTGGCCCTGGGGGGAGGGGGGGAGGGGAAGTGGCAGACTCAGGTTTTGGATACGATGACCTTGGAATTTGGATACAATGACCAAAGTGAGCGGGTAAGACTCAACTGCCAAATATGAGCCATACATGTGAAAATGGGGGGGGGGGGGGGAGAAGGAAAGAAGGACCTATCAGTGTCCAACTGACACTGAAAAGCAATCTGGACTTCCAGCCTTTTTTTTCCTCGATTAACAAAGCAGGTTTAAAACGGCATAAATACCATTTTAATGCTTGAAATCGGAGCTAGTGTTTATATAGCATCCACTCTGGATCAGTTACTGTGCTGAGCAATTAACAAATGCCATCTCATTTGATTATCCAGATACGATAGAAAAAGAGATCTAAAAGAAATCCTAAACGCTTAATAGTGCCCAGGGAGAGGGAAAAGCCTGAACTGTTTATTAAATCCCACCCTTTACAGTTATAAATAAGGGAGGATAGTTCACTAAGAGGAGTCTACAATCAACGGAGACTAAAGAAACCTATCTCTGAAGCATTCAAAAAGCAACTCCTCCGGCCATCCTTTGGAAGGGGCCCCTGCCCAAGAAAGTTTGAACACAGGAAGGTACTCGGCTCAACTATCGAAAAGGTCTTTTGGGGGGTGGGGGGAGCGGGGAGGGAAGGTCTCTATCGTGCACAGGTCAAAGCGAAAATAAAACTGCAATCTCTAAGTCGGATGGCCAGTTCAGGCGAGGGATGGAAAGTTCAAGTGTTAATAACACACACCTCGCGAAT
>CM053628.1:1568810-1601751 GCA_028646595.1 Phalanger gymnotis | reverse complement strand
ATCCCTCCCCAGCCCGCTTGAGTCACCCCGCGGGCATTCGGACCGCAGGGGGCTAACATGGGGTGGGGGGGGGCTTCTATGGCACGGGGAGGCAGCTGTCCAGATGGCCCTGGTGCCCGGTGAGCGCGAGGGAGCTCGCGAGCAGGGGAGTGTGAAGCAGCGGGCGGGCGGCCGCCTAGATACCTGTGCTGTCGGCCACGTTGCCCACCGAAGACGCCATCGGGAGCCTCCTAAGGGAGGGCGGACCAGGGGGAGCCCGGCACCGCCGCGTCCCGCCGCCGCCGGGGCCGCCTCCGAGGCCGGCGACAGGGACGGACTAGAGGCGAGCAGCAGGGCCCGGCGGGCGGGCGGGCTGGCCGGGACGGCTCCGATAGCAGCCGCGATACTGACGAAGCACCGCAGCGCCAGACTGACTCCGCTTCTCTCCTGGGCTCTCGGGCTCTTGAAATGGCGGCGGTGGTGGAGGCTCCTGCCCAAGACAACACCGGCCGGAACTACTTCCTGCTACAATCGAGTCCTTAGGCGGAGGAGGTGGTTCGATACCATACGATCTTCGAGGCCACCAGATGATTACAATGAAAGCCGCAGCACACGTCGTAGTCTTCCGCGCACGGGGGGGGGGGGGCATTGCGACAAACAGTAGTTGGGGCCGGGGCGCATGCGTGTCACTCGGACAGCCCCCCCCCCCCCCCACCCGGAGCCCGCGCCCCGGCCTTCGCTGGCTCCCAGAGCTGGGCCGGACACACCGTGGCGCAAGTTAGCCTCTGGGGCGGATAGTCGGTGACAGATCGTGAGCCGAGGCAGCCGCTAAAGGCGGGCCTCGGCCCGGGGAGGGACGGACTTCTCTCTGCACCGCCCCCCCGCCACTGCCCTGCACAAGGCTTAGTCATCTTCCTTCTGCCCGATGCCAGCCCTGGACCTGGACCCCAAGGCGCTGCGGGAGGCGGGAGAGGGAGCAGCGCGTGACAGATGCCGGGGAGCCGCGTGAAAGGCGCGGGCCCCGCCCTCGCCCCTTCCCAGCACCCCCCGCCACCCCCCACCGCAGCCCGCCCTGCCCTGCCGCGCGGACGGGATCGACTGCTGCCACTGCTCCATTTTGGCTGAGACTCGGGCCCCCTCCCCTCCCCCCGCCCGTTCTGGGGTGGTGACCCTGGATCCCGGCCACCGGGCGGCGGCCCAACCACTTAATGGCCGCAGGGTCTCTTAGCCACACTGAGAATTCTCACAGCTGAGGAAGTTGAGGCAAGGGGTACACGTGGAAAGGGGTACACACACACACACACCCAGACTGAAGAGAGTGCAAGGCAGGACCGGGGTGCCAAGTTACAATGCATTATGGGAAAGGAAGGTTCCTTCTGATTTAGGTGGTCAGAAAGAAGGTGAGATAACGATGGAAAAGCAGAATTGGAATCTAGAGAAGCGGGCTCAAGGACTCCCCAAAGCAGGAGAGAGTTCCATTGGGGGTTCACAGGAAATAAGGTTGGAGAAGATGAACCCTAAATAAGGTGAAGCCAGATGGTGGCCTTGAAAGACAATTTTGAAGTGAAGCTAGGGAGAGTGGCCAGAAGACTTATGGCACTTCATCCAGGAATAAAGTGAGAAAAGTCCAAAGTTTTGTGGTGGCTTTTGTCCAAAGATGCAAAAGATTTCCTAGGAAGATTCCGGAAGAACAGGGGCAGGAAAGTGCAGTGTCGCTGAAGCCAGTTTCGAGGAAAATGAGAATGAACACTGAGGAAAAGCTCACTGGCTATGGTTATTAGGGAGGGACCTTGGAGAATTCCTCAAATCCAGCGCCTTCAGCCAGAGCATCAGCCTCAAGCAAAAGCACCACTCCTTCCTACACTCCCAATCCTAGGGTCCCTTCCCCGACAATCAACATTTTTCTATAGACTAACCCTTCTCCTCTGGGCTGTATATTAGCCTGTAGCTATGCCTACCTTTTCAGAAAGATTGCTAAGGGAACTAATGTTGAAGAGGACTGTGGGAGAGGGGACTCCTGGTTTGGTGAGAAGTTGGACCCCTCAGGTCTTCCTTCCAAGGACAAAATTCTAGAATGTTTTGGAAAAGAATCTAAGGCCAATCACCTCCCTGTAGAAGTAACAAACCATCCACAGGAGAGTTCATACTAACAGTATCCCATCCAAAGATGGGTAAGTGCCATATACAATGAGTCCTGGCCTCAAGAAACTTGGGGTCTAATCTATACTCCCCCCTTAGCCAGGGATCACATCACACCTCATAGATTATCAACATTTCCAGGTAGAAACTACCAGTCATAACATTTTAGGCCACCTTCCCTCACTTCAAAGTAGAGGAGTAGACCACTTTTGAAATAGCTGCTTTTGGTTTTCTGCCTCACTAGGATTACTGATTTTTTTAAAAGTCCTCGTATTGGCAACAGATTTAAAGAAAAGTCTATAAATAAATAAGCATCTTAACTTCATCCCCTTAATATTGCTAATGTCAAAGAGAAGGCCTAAATTAGGGAAGAGCTCAGACTTCAGGCTGTAGCCCCTGTCAGACTAATAGGTTCATAGGCAGTAAAGCTAGAAGGAAGGGCTTTAGAGTTCATCTCATCCAGTCTCTTCATTTTACAGATGAGCAAGCTGAGGCCCAGACAGGGAAGGTGACTTGCCCTTGGTCACACAGGTGGTAAGTGCCAGAGCTGAGACTTGACCCCAGGATCTCGGGGTCCCTCTCTATAGAAATGTGCAGGAAATCTGAGGGTTGTGTTCTTCAAACAGTTTCTCTTCATGAGAAGCTTTCACATGAATGCCTTCCCATTGGCCAGGGACTAAGAGCAAAAAATACTGAAGAAAGCAAAACAGTGCCATCTGATCAGACATGAGGTTGTAGCCTACAGGCTCATAGACTCAATGTGTGCAACAAAATATAAGTGAGGCCAAACAGACTTAGCCGAAACAACTAAGGCCCCTTAGGAATGATTTACCTTGAGTCCTAGCCAGAGCTGCTTTGAAAAAATGGAGAGGTTGAGGATACATGTTCTCACAGGCCCTCCACCTGCTTGACTAGACCAGCTTAGCCCCAAACAGCATGAACGCCACCCAAGAAACCCCTTCTGGGCCTGGTGCTATGTGCTGAAGATAAAGGAAAGGTAGGGAAATACATTCCTATCAGTGCAACCTCCTGCATGCAGCCCTGGAGCAGCCCTTTGGGTAATTGGGAGCTGGGTCCTTCTCAGCTACCTGCTACTTGTGCTTTCTAGCCACTCCCCCACATGTAAACTGGAAGCCTTCTGAGTCTTCCCTCCCTTTTGCCTTCCTCACATCAGCTCTCACTACCCCCTGCCTCTGCATCATCATCTCATCAATTGCCCCTTATTTCTGAAATCTCTTTCACTTTGCTCTCTTCCTTAAAAGGTCTCTTTCGGCTCTGATGTTGCCCTGAAGGCCTCCCTCTCTAAACCATCACTTCCACGCAGATGACTCCCCAATCTGTATTTCCAGGCCTGACCACTCTTCCAAGTTCTGACAGTATCTTTTAAGATACTCCCACCTCTGTGTCCCAGCAGCACCAAGTCCCAAACTGAATTGATTGGCTTTCCCCCCCCCCAAAACCTGCTCTTCCTCTTGACTTCATTTTGCTAGTGGCATCACCTGTGTTTGAACCCTCAGTGTTCTCTTCAAGTCTTCCAAGGAAGGTAGGCTGGTAGAAGGAATTCACTGAGGATCAGGAAATGAGTTGACCCAGCTCGGCTTTGAAGTATATAAGTGGCTCTGGGCAAGTGCCTAAACCTCTTTGGGATTCAATACCTCAGCTTTTGGCTCCTGAAGCAAGTTGAAAATCCTTTGCCTGGCCTTCTCTCCCATCTCACCCACTTCATGCTCCCAGATCCCTAGATAAATTTCAGGGGGTCTGTGAACTTGGAAATAAAAAGTTACTTCTTTATTTTTACCAACCTCTAACTGAAATTTATTTAAACATGTGATTCAGAGAAGGGTTCTATAAATGTCACCAGACTATAAGGACCCTTAGCCTAGTCATTTATATGTTGTTTCCCCCATTGGAATGTAAGAGCAAAGACTGGTTTTTTTGGTTTGTTTTTCAAGGCTTTTTTTTTTAAACTTTCTCTGTCTCCTCAACACTTAGCTCAGTGCTTGGGACATAGTAAGTGCTTACTGCTTGTTGATTGACAGCCATGAGAGAGAGTGATGTGAAATAAGTCTGGAGAGGCAGACTATGAAAGACTTTAAATGACAGAGGAGTTATATTTAGGAAGCCACCAAACTTTCTTGAGCTGGGCCCATGATTTAAGGCTGTTTGACAGGTTTGTGAGGGATGGATTGCAGAGATAAGAGGCAAGAGATGGGGAAATCATTAGGAGGCTGAGCAAAAGAACAAAGGTGGCATTCATTTGAGTAGAAAGAAAGAAGATAAAAATGTGGAGGTAGGAGAAGTGTGAAGGTAAGAGTTGGTAACTGATTGGATGTGAGATGGGTCAGGAAAGCACTGTCACGGTTGGGAACCCAGGCAGCAAGATGTTCATAGCCTTGACATAGAGGAATTAAGAAGCACGGTGGACCTGGGGAAAAAGATACTGAGTTCTATTTTGGACTTGTTGATTTCGAGATAACTGGGAGACAGCTATGTGATGTCTAGCAGGGCTGGCTGACTGTATAGATTTGGGATTCATCTGCATGATTGAACCTTCTGAAGTTGATAAGATCACAGAGAGTGGAGAGAAGGACTAGGACTAAACATAGCTGGAAAAAATTATAAAACCATGCTGCCTGGACCTCTATAAATTTATGTTACATAATCTCAACTGGGAGCTTCCTGCGAGATATCCCCCTTAATCTGTTTACTATCTCACTCAGCAACTTTTCTGAACCTTTTCATCCTTCCTCAAACTTCCCATGGCTCCCCTTCCACCCTCTCAGCCGAGAACCTTGGCATATATTTCAATAAAAAAATTTTGACCAGTCAACAGATGTTTATTAAGCTACTGCGTATCAGACCCTGTGCTAAGTGCTAAGGATACAAAGAAAGGCAAAAAGATGAGCCTGCTCTCAAGGAGCTCCCAGTCTGATGGGGGAGACAACATGCAAACAACTATGTACAAACAAGATATAAAATCCACAGAGGGGAGGCACTAGAATGTTAAAGAGATTGTGAAAGGCTTCCTGTAGAAGATAGAATTAAGTTGGGACTTGGTGCCCTCAACAGCACTAAGGGATTTTAGAAGGGAGGATGGTTTGGGGTACAAGTTAATGGGTTCCATTTTGGACATGGAGAGTTCAAGATGTCTACTGGACATCCAATTCAAGATTCTAAAAGGCTGATGAAAGATTGGAGGTCAACTGAGAGACTGGGGTAAGACAGGTAGATCTGAGATTCAGCAGCATAGAAATGGTCATTAAATCCATGGGAACTGAGGAGATAGCCAAGTGAAGTAGTATAGGAGGAGAAGAGAAGAGGGTCCCAAGACTGAGCCCTGAAGGCAATGTAAAGTTAGAGGGTGTGATTTGGAGGAGGCAGAGAAGGATGGGTCAGAGAGGTAGGAGGAGAACCAGGAGTGCATGGTGTCCTGAAAACCTAGACAGAAGAGAGTATGAGAGAGGAGAGAGTGATCTAGAGGGTCATAGGCTGCAGAGATGTCAAGGAGAATGTGGATTGAGAAAGGCCTTTGGATTTGGCAATGAAGAGATCTTTGGGAACTTTGGAGAGACCCATTTCAGTGGAATGATGAGGTCAGAAGCTAGATTGTAAGGGGTTATGAAGCAAGTGGGAGGAGGGGAAGTGGAAGCGTAGACAGCTTTCTCAAGGAGCTCAGCCACAAAAGGGAGCAGAGCTGCCATGGAATGGGAGTGGAGATGGAAGGAGCGAGTGAAGGTTTTTTGAGGACGGGAGATATGAGCATATTTTTAGGCAATAGTCGCAAGGAGCAACCAGTGTAGACAGGGAGAGATTGAAAAGGAGTGATGAAACGGGGAAGATAGAGGGGACAATCTGCTGGAGGAGACAGGTTGTGTATGCAGATTCACCTTGACAAGGAGAAGGGCCACCTCATCGTGGGAGACAGGGCTAACAAAGCACAAAGGAGTAGAAGGCACCTGGATGATGGGGAATAAGGAGGAGAGAACAGGGAACTCTCAGGAAAATATGAGGCAGGGTCCTAAGGTGAGAGGATTAGGGGCAGGGGAGCTGTAGGAGGTTTGGAAGAGCTACTGCGGAAAGTGAGGTAAGAATACTGATAATGGGCTAACATTTCTACAGTGCTTACCATGTGCCAGGCACTGTGCTAAACACTTTAGATTTATTATCTCATTGGATCCTCACACCAACCCTGGGAGGTAGGTACTATTATCAGCCATTTTACAGATGAAGAAACTGAGGTAAACAGAGGTTAAGCCACTTGCCCAGGGTAACACAGCTGATAAGTGTATTGGAACTCAGGTCTTCCTGACTCAGGCCTAGCACTTTCTCCACTGCACCACACAAGTGCCATAAGGGAGGTATAAGGGAAAAATGCCTAGCAGCAGTGAGGGCCCTGTTGTTGTTGTATAACAGAAATTTGTAGTGGGCTCAATCAGAATGATTGCTTGATTTTCTTCACTTTCATTCAGCAGCATCTTGGGGAGTGGAGGCAAGGGAAAATGGTGACTGATGGCAGGGTATTGAAGGCTGAGGAAGCTTGCCAGTGGTGAAGAATAGCAGGGCCTCTAAATAATAGGACAGTACAGTCATCCCTTCCATATCTCGGGGCTTAGGGGCACGGTGCCCCATCCCTCCATCTGGAAAATCCAAGTAAAATGTTTTGTCCCTCCCTTCATACCAGGGAAAAAGTCCGAATTTTTTCTTTTATAGGGTGTTTATAGTACCTTATTGTAAAATTTGGGTTAAGTATTTGGTTATAAGATCTCCGTTGTCTGCAACTTCCACAAAACTCCCCCCAAACGCCCATTTAATTTCTTATGCCAACCCAAGATATATCGAAACTGGAATGTGGAAGGGAGAACCGTATAGAGTTGAACTAGTTCACTGAGGGGTAAACAAAGATGGGAAAGGAGAGTGTGGCTAGTGCAGGAGCGAGGCCTGGGAAAGGACTGAGGGGTCATGATGGGGAAGAAGAGCAGGACTTGCTAATTGAAGGCAGAAGAAGAGGTGGAAAGTCAATAGATTGTGATCAGAGAAGGGGATTTCAGAGTTCTGGAATGTGGAGGTGGGACATTTGTAAGTGATAGCAAAGTCAAGGATAGGACATCTCTGTGTTCCATCAGAGCTTATTGTTTCAATTTCTATGCAAATTATTCTTCTATCTATTTATCTAGACCCCACCTATCACCTAACCTCCAGTCTCACATCTGAAACTGGATATCCTGTGGCCATCTTCAACTCAGCATGTCCAAAAATGAACTCATAGGGTTTTCCCCCCAAACCCTCCCCTCTTCCTAACTTCGCTATTATTGTCCAGGGTATCACCATCCTCCCAGTTACTCAGGCATGAAACCTAGGTGTCATCCTCTCTCACACTCACACCTCCCCCACATCCAGTCTGTTGACAAGTCCTAGGAGTTCTAATATCTCTTGTATATGCTCCCATCTCTCCTCTGATACTGCCTGTCACCCTGGACTGCTGCAGTAGCTGCTTGGGGGGACAGGGCTCTTCCTGTTTCAAGTGTCTCCCCACTCCAGTCCATCTTCCACTCAGCTGGCAAAGTGTTCTTCTTCTCTTTGACTCTTAATGCCCTAAGTTGGCCCCTTCCTCCCTTTCCAGTCTTCTTACAACCTCTACAGTCCAGTGACACTGGCCTCCTTGTCATGTGTTAATCCTTCTTCCAACTCTGTACTTTTTCCTTAGCTATCCCCTGTGCCTAGAATTCTTTCCCTCTTCATTTCCATCTCCTGGCTTCCTTCAAGTCTCAGCTCAAATTTCACCTTCCTTAAGAAGCCTTTTCCAGTTGCCCTTAAGGCTAGTGCCTAACCTCTAAGATTATCTCCAACAAATCTTGTGTGTATCTTATTTGTACAAAATTGTTCCCATTGGTGTGTGAGCTCCTTGAGTCTGGGGATCGTTTATACCTTTCTTTGTATTTCCGGGGCTTTCTACAGGGCCTGGCCCATGCACGGCAGATGCTTAATAACTGCTTGCTGACTTGGATCGACTTGACTTGACTCAGGCCAGAGCTCTGGCATATATCCACACCTAGGACGCAAGAAATGGATAATGGTCCAACCATGGAAACCGCAAAAGTGTGGTTGAACAGATCAGAGGAGAAGCAGGAGAGAGCAGTGTCATGAAAACCCAGGGAGGAGAGAGCTTCTAGGTGGGAAAGACGGTCAACAGTGTCCAATGCTGTGGAGAAATCAAGGATGACTGGAAACAGGTAAGTGGCTTTAGCCATAATGCTAACATGCATGCAAAGCCAGATTGTAAGGGTTGGACAAGCGACTGGGAGTTGAGGAAGTGATTCGATGAGTGCACACAGCTCTGAATGTTAAGGTGAATTGGAAAGAACCTTATAAGTCAGGTGGCACAATAGCCTCATGTTACAGATGAATAAACAGAGTTCTAGAGAGGGCAACCTGCTCAAGGTAGGATCCAAGCCCAGGTCCTCTGACTCCAAAACCAGCACACGCTTCCATGTCCCGGCTCTACAAAAAGGCTGGTAATGGGCCACATTACACTCACCACCCCTCCCCTCCCCCAGTTGTTGTGGGACTGTGATGTAATGTCAAGTATATAGCCAACTTGAGGGTGCCATTCCATTACTACTTGGTAATTGTGACTCAGTGTCAGAGCAGGAGGCGTGAGGAAACAAAAGGGTAGCTTCGAGAGCTGACTAAAAGGGAGAAATCGGCTTTGTCTGACGTCCTTCTGCTTCTTCTAGTCATAGCACTGTGACTGGGCCTGCCCAGGGGGCTCTGAGGAGAACAGGAGAGTAAGTCTCTCTTCTACATGCCAAGCTGGTTTTAGTGGTCTGCTGTCAGTCAGGCCATCAGGAATGTTTATCGAGTACCCACTGTGCCTAGCCATGTGGAAGTCACAAGATAAAATGGCACAGGTTGCCCTCACGTTTGAAAAGCTTCCAGTTAGGGAGACAACACCCACGATAAATGAATAAACACTAACAAGGCATCAGAATGGGAGGGATTGATTGTCCACATAGGGCCCTAACTAGCACCCATCCCACTTGGGGAAATGCTTTGTAGACTTATCGGCATGCAATGTAAAGGTGCTGAAAGTCAGGTTTCAATTCAATTGAACAAGCATTTATTAGCTACCTATTATTACAAGGCACTGGGTTTAATGCTTGGGGCAATAGCGGTCCCTGTCCTCATGGAAATTACAAGTCATTAGCCAGCCGACTACACAAATAGCTACAGTACAAAACCAAAATATGCTAAATGCATCAGAGTGAACCCAAGTGGGAGGGGGAAAGGGAAGAAGCATTTCTATAGCACCTACTGTGTGCCAAGTACTGTGCAAAGTGCTTGTTACAAATATGATCTCGTTTGATTTGAATTAGACCTTGACCTAGAGATAGGGTGTTTCTTTCTCTTCCTTCCTTCCTTTCTTTTTCTTTCTTTCTTTCTCTTCCTTCCTTCCTTCCTTCCTTCAAATTGTCTTATTTTTAGTTCTGAATTCATGCTCTCTTTCCAACCCCTCCGCCAAGGAGTAGGGTTTCAGTAGTCAGAACCTGGGATAGGACTAGGTTGGTTTAAGTGCACACCATGACCTCAAATTTTCTAACTTACTCCCTGCCTCAAATTCTAGTGGGACATAGAGACCCTCTCCTACATGGCTGGCCTTTTTTACTTACCTTTTTGACTCTGTATCACATTCCAAGAGAGGCTGGTGTAGACTTGATTCACTTTTCTTAAGCCCCAGTCTCCATCCTACCCCAGCCTCATCAGCCTCTCACTACAAAGAGACAAGGGCATCTTGCCCTCAGCAGTTAATAATCTGAGTTAGCCAGAGGATCATTTTTGTGCAGGAATTATATAAAATAGTCAGTATACTCATAACGTCAGCATGACTTTGATTATTAAACATGCATTTTTATACTGGATGCATTCCAGGCACATATGAGGTGCATATGAGAGAAGGCAGATTGGAACTAAGTTGTAAGAGACCTTCCGACTAAGTTAAGTATAAAATGTGTTTGGTAGCTAATGAAGATTGACATAATGAAAGCTGGAGATGAGAGTGCTTATGGGTAGGACAGATTGGAAAAGGGAAACTGGAGACAAAGTTAGGGAGCTATCATAGTGCCTCAGGTAAATGGACTAGGGTAGTGATGCCGAAAAGGAGGGGACAGATTTTCCTGATAGAACGGAGACAGGAAATTTAGCGGCTTGCTTAGATGTCGAGGGCGAAGGAGTCAAAGATAAGAAGTTTGGATCTTTGGCGATAAGTACGATGGTACCATTCACAGACACGGGAAGTGGGACGGGTTTGAGAAAAGAGGAGTTCTGTTTTGGACATGCATGCAAGAAATTATTCCAGGCCCTTGTAAAGGACTTACTCTTCTAGCCTTGGCCAGGACCTAGACATACCTGACATTGTTTCTTTACGTGTAGACTGTCACTCCAACAGATCTAAGGTCAGGATCTCTTAAGGAGCAAGGAAAACCTCCTAGATATTGGTCTGCAGCTTAGTTGAAAGTACCATCTCCTTCCCACTCAGGGCAACATTTTTGAGCTTCAGGTGTCAATTGCTGGCCCGGATCTCGGCAGAGGTTTGGAGCAGAGAGATAGAATTGAGAGTCAGAAGCCTAAAAATGGGCACTGAAGCTCTGGGAACATCCAAGATTGCTGAGGAAGAATGAAGAGAGTGAATAGGAGGAGCCCAAGGACAGAGCATCCAACGTTTAGGGAATGACGAAAGGAGACAGAGGGAGAGATAGAACACGGCGTCACTGAAGTCGAGGGGGGCACGAGTGGCCAAGAGGGACAAATGTAGAAAGATCAAGCGGAAAGAATGGAGAAGGGGCAGCTGAGGGGTCCCGAGAGGAAGAGAACGTCTGAGATAGCTCCTCAGTACAAAAAGTCAAGGTTGCCCTGCTGAGAATCAGGGGCTAGAATGGGGCGGACAGAGACTGAGGCTGGAGAAGAGGGAATCAAGTCAAGAACAGCCATTTGGGAGGCGTTAAGGTGAAAAGAAGTAAATAAAAGGCTAGCCTTGCAGGAGCAGGGTCTCTATGTTCCAACCAGGGAACTATAGCCTGAGGCGAGGGATGAGCTGGCACTTCTAAAGGCACAGGATACTTCATTTTTTCGTGGTCATGGTAAGGGACAAAAGCACCTGAAGCAAGCTAGGCTTTAATAAATGTCCCCTCCACCCCAAGCTTCAAAGGGAAAACTGACCAATGCTGAGAAATGAAGCCAGAAGAGGAAGAGAAGTTTGAGACAAGATGGAGAGGGATTTTTGGAAAATAAAACTATGACATCCAACCCAGCAAGGTCAGAGGGGAAGCTTTATTATTATTATTTATGAATAACTTAAAAAGAAAAAAGCCCAACATGTTCATCTGGTGGCTCAGTCAGACACTGTACACAATATATACATATTAGGGGAGAGTTAAAATCCCAGGGAGGTCTCATTCATCAGAGTCCAAATCGCTGTCTCCAGGAATGGAGTGGCAATCCTCGCTGTCATCCTCATCCTCCGACAGACGAACCTGGCTGAGGACACTCGGTCCACCTCGCTGCTCTTCTTCCTCTTCCTCCTCTTCCTCCGATACGTCATATCCACCCATGCTACTAAAACTTGTATCTCGAGTGTTCGATTTGGGGTCAGGCTCCTCATAGCTCCCGTAACTAAGGGGATAAGTTCTTGAACTCAGGGGATGACCATACCCTCCCACTTTCCACCCTCAGATGAGCAGAGTGACCTCCCCTGGAGACCCAAAACGCTGGCCTGCATGCCAGAAGCCATTCATAACAACCTGGAGACTTCATGGACAAGTAGCTGATAGAAGACCTAACCCTTTCTGCTACTTTGCAGAAATCATAGTGTATTGCTGTGGCCTTGGACCCTCCCCATGGTAGGATGCCCTCCCTCCTTGCCACTGCTGCCTATTACCTGATGTTGCTGTCCTCCATCCCGTGAGAGGCCTCCCCAGCATCTCCTTCATAGGACATCATGCTCTCTTCATTATCCATGCCCATTCTCGTGTTCTCTTGGAGCACATGGGGCTGTTTGGGCCTCATCCCACCAGATTCCATGTCAGAATCACTGCCGCTCTCACTCAGCTGGATAGCTATACAAATGGAAAGGTACTGGTTCATCGGCCCATACCTACCCGACCCTGTTTCCCACACCTTGGCAGGATAAGCTTGACAGAAGCACCGCTCCGTAGCTAGCCTGGCCTAGGGGCCTCTCTGAGACAGTTGTTCATAGATAACTTGTTTGCATTTCTTCCTCTGCAGCTCTCCTGTGCTAGGCTCCTGGTAGACAACTGCACAATCTGAAGTTGGAAAACAGGAGTTGAGTTGATTTCCTTTCCCCCCAAAGCCAATTTCCATCTCTTTTACTGTCAACATATCTTCTCTTAATCCCTTTGCCATACTGGACATACTACATGCCTCTCAGTCCTAGCCAGCATTCGAACTAGACTTATCTAGCCACCTTTCTTTCCTGCCACTCTTAGCACCTCTTCTGCAGCATCTTCTCCCAGCCTGCTGTAAGTTATCTAATTATTCAAGACTTTGTGGAGCACCAAGACTGTAAGGAAGAGACGACGTACGGTCAACAGCTTTCAGCGTGGCTGCCACGGCGAGCCAGATGGCAACAGAGCAAGACTTACAGGAAAAAGGGTTATCTCCTTCGTCATCGCTCCCAGCATCTTCCTCCTCATCCTCCACATCAGACATAAGCAAATCTTCGTATAAGACGCTAGACTGAGGCTGCTGTGCAGCCCCTTCCTCTTCATCTGCAAGGTCGCCATCCCCATCTTCTTCCTGTATCGCACAGATGGACAGAAACATTCCCACTAAGGGACACGGGTGACAGACCAGAAGCCGTCACCAACTCCATCCACCATCTCGGAAAGAGCGAGGCGATTTGGCGAGCTGTGCTTGTTTATCTACTCTGTCACATGGTCTGGGTTTGGCTCGCTGCTGTCACTTTGGAGGTCGGCCTGCCCTGCGCTGATGCGACTCTTCTCGTAAGGATACAAGCGGTCAGAGGCTTTCTATAAGCATACTCGTTGGGGCTGGAGTCTTAGGTTTCCCATCCTCCTCCTCCTCCTCAAACCTTTCAATATCTACATCAGAGTCTTCCTCGCCCAGCCTACCTCGGCCCTGGTACATCTGAATAAGGAACACAAATAGCACACCGTTGAGTGGGGTGCCAGCAGGAGTGGTCACCCATCGTGGAATGGCCAGCCGACCCCAGTTCTGGTGGGGGCTGTTCATGGAGCTTAGGGTCTGTGGACTTTTCCCTGAATTCCTTCTCTTGGAGAGATCCCCAAGTCTAGAGTGAGACCCCAGAATACAAGAGGGTATCTAGTTCATTCCTCCTGCTTCTTCCTATGTAGTGTTAGGGAGAACTTCTTTTTTAATCACAAACTTTCTTTAGGCTGAATTATCCAGCTTAAGATAGATGACCGAGGAGACATCTTGGACTTCTCATCACTTTCACTGTGGATCTCTAAAGGAAGCTAGAAGGATTCCTGGCCTCCTGCCAGGAATATAGAGAATATTTTTCAGTCAGCTCCTGAAATGAGTTGAGTCTTTCCTGAGTCTGTTCTTCCCTAAGAAAGACACCAAGCTATAATGTTTCCTTTGCACTGCCCATCAGGCTACCCTGACATATCAGACACTTTTCACAAACGCAAACATTCCTTGCACTTCTGCTGTGGTATCCGTATGAGACCTAGGATCCAGGGGCCGCTACCTGACTCACCGATGCAGAAGTTAATCATGTGACCTGCCACTTTTTTGTCCACATTTCACGCCTTCTTTGCAGAGAATCAAAGGGCCGGTGGCTTATGACTAAGAACGGGAACAATTCTCACCTGTGCACCTCGCTTCTCTGGGGTGGTAGTTGGTGTGTCCGTGGCAGACATATTGCTTTCATCTTGGTACACTGAGGCATCTCGAGACATACTTAGTGATGTGTTCGTATCATAAAGGTCTGGAGGCTACGGTACAAAACGTATTCCTTAATGTTTCTTTAGAAGGGGAAAGTCAGAAATGTTTAAAGAACCTGACATTAGGAGCATTCTTAAAAGAAAAAGCCATAGCAGCCTGGTACGAAAAGGCAAAGCCAGGTTTGGAGCGATTTGTAAAGCTGCCAGGTCTCTGAGCCTGTTCTCACAGTAGGGCATCTATCTGATGCATGCCAAAAAGAGCATTAGCAAGACAGGCAACGTCAGGGCTGGGGTCTGGCTTGTAACGTCGCCTCTTCGCTTCACTGTCTTCTAAGCCTTGTCTATTTCTTAGAGGCCTGTAAGGTCAGTGGTAACTTAGATGGCTGCTTTAGAGATAGAGAAAATTTTGATATGGTATTTCAACACAAAGAAGAATATGGACTGTTTTCTGTAGTACCAAAAAATAAAGGAACAGAAGGAAATTTGGACAGAATGAGAAAAAAAGAATTCCTGATGGGGTTTGGAAAGAGTTAAAAAAAAATTCAGAAAAGAGTTTCTTTTAAAACATAACCAATAATCAGTATAAACAAGTAAACCAGTATAACCAATTTCTTTCTTTCAAGGCAATCAGAGTTAAGTGACTTGCCCAGGGTCACACAGCTAGTAAGTGTCTGAGGCCAGATTTGAACTCTGGTCCTCTTGACTTCAGGGCCAGTGCTCTGTGCACCGTGTCACCTACCTGCCCCACCAATTTCTTTTAAAGTATAACTAAGCCTCTAGAAACTACATCAGAAACTCAAAATAACTCTTTAAAAGCCTCCAGAAAGAGAGCCAACATCACTCTGCTAACAGCTACCCTCCAAGTATGCCAGCCTCCTGGCATTCCAGCTTAGCTAAGTATAGCTGAGGATGACTCAAAGTAGGGAGGCAGCCAGCTCTGCATAAGAGGAGCGGATCACCTTCATCTCCATGTGAGAGAGGCAACGTTTGAGCTACTCAGGTCTCATGATGATATAAAAGCCAAGTGTAAAGTCAGTTCTCTGAGAAGGGTGATGGGCAGCCAGGAGATCCATAGCCAATAGGGCTCAAGAGCAGTATGGCCTAGCCCTACAGCCACCAGGGTCCTCTGCTCAGAAAAGGTCCTGAAGAAAATCCTCATAGGAAAGACCAGGAAATAACCCAATCCAGGAACAGAAAAGTACCAGAAAATCTCGAGGGAGTAAGTAATTGAGGGAAAGAGGCTCTGGCCCCAGCAGTTAAGAAGCTGACAGCCTCCGATAATACATATCAGAAAGCAAACCCCTCTCTACCCACTAGCCCCGTGGCTGCCCTCTTCAGAATTCAGAACATCACCATCAACCAAAGACTTGCTTAGCTTGGCCTTGAAGACAAGAAAACATGGGAGCGCATGGGGAAGGGATTGAGTCTAAGGCCTGTTCAGAATCCGGTGCTCCTAATTTTTTGCAACAGGAAAACCTGCACAGTAGATCTCTGGGCCTTACTCACCTGAGGAGTATAAGGCCCCGGCGTCATTGGATCTAAACTTTCCAAGTCGGCCTCTTCCAAAGCTGCTTCTTTAGCTGTACATATGTCTTTCTCAAGCTGAGTCAGGTGTTCATCGTACTAGAGAAGCAACCAAAATGTAATGAAGTACCCCAAGAATGTAGGATGTTTTCCAAGGAAGCAAATTCCCAGGGAAGCAAATTTTGCCACCTACCTCAGCCAAAGTCTGGTGACAGATGTTCACAATCTCCTGAGCAGTTTTGGTGTACTGACTATCAGAACCTGTAACAAAAAAGGAAATAGCCACCCCCTTGGCTGCCATCATTTCACCACCAGAATAGTGTCATCATCTTAGTACCCTTGGCCACTGACTACTTTGGTGACGCTGGGCAAGTCACTTCTCTCAGGGCCTCAGTTTCCTCCTCTGCAAAAAAAAAGAGTTGGACTAAGGGACTCCAAGGGTTCCTCTAGCTCTAACCCTAGGAGCCTCTGATCTCAAGCTTGGCACTTAACTTCATTATCTGGAGGTGCTTGTCAGCTAAATAACAAAATTCTCCATCTGAATGTAGATGCTTCCCATTGCCCTGTGTAAAAGGATAGGAATATCTGACTAAAATGATCATTCTTGCATTGGTCTCCAACATTTACCAGAGCATGAAGCAGAGGGATGGTCTGTGTATGTGAACCTCAAATCCTGTATCCACACAGATCACAAACTTCTTTGGGAACAGAATGGCCTATTTAAGGTAATGGCCCTCTCAGAAGTTCACTGAAACGTGTCCAGTGGAGCTCTGTCCAAACCCAAATAACAGAGGACAATGCCATCAGTTCCCAAGTCAATGATTCCCCAGTGCCAGTAGAGCCAAAATCAAAAGTCAGACCAGGAACACTCCAAGTAAGTGAGAAGAGAAGCTTAACAATTCAGGAATCTGGAGAGTCCTAATCTCTTGTGGCCATATTCAATTCTCCCAGCGGGCCCTCAAAAACTTTGAGGGTAAGAGAAGGTGACAGTTGAGAGATCCTGTTTCCCATTGACGGGGACAGACTATTGCAGTTAACAGCTGGGGTTCCCACAGGTCAGAGTTCTCCCACAAGGGTCAGTGCAGCCATGAGGCTCTCGCAGTATACTCTCTACTACTTGGGTCAGATCCAAAGAGGGAAAGAAGCCATGGCCATTGAGAGAGGAAATCCTGACTACACATATCTCAAACTCTCAGCAGCTCAAGTCCCTCACTGCTAATATAGGGATAAATAAATGTATTTGGACACAGCTTGCCAAGCCCTTTCCTTTCCATCTGACAGCTGCTAAAATGCCACCTCCCCCAAGAAGCCCTCCCTAATTGGAAATGAGGTGGGAAGATTCTCTTCCATCCCCATCCCCCCAGACATGCAATTCCCAGGACTTCACTTAGCGCCCTGCTAAAGATACTTCACCCCTTATAATGCCAAAGAGTACCTATTTGTTCCTGTATCTGTATGTCTTTATTAATGTCTATTTTCCCTTGTCAGTCTTAGAGATTCTAAGTTCGCAGAGCATAGGGGCCATAGCTATTTAGCTTCCCTAATATTTCGCATATAAGTTGGCATTTCGATGTTTTTGATGAGGATGGTGGTGGTGGAATTTGTAAACTATTCAGAGCTATGAATCAAAGGGCAGGAAAATCCAGAAGTGATACCGTCACTCTCTTGGTGCTGACTAGAATGTGTCTAGTTGTGGGCTTCACAGCTGAAAGAAGGACAAACAGAACTGGGAAACTGAATGACAAGACAGGAAAAGATGACCTGGGCCCATAAGGAACCTGGAAAAGACAGTCACTGAGTCAAAGCCGAAGTGTAGTTGTTAACTATCTAAAGAGCTGCTATATGAAAAATGGTGGCCACATTTTCAACATCTCCACTGATTTTTTTTAAAGAAGGAAGTGGATTAGAATTGCAGCAGGAGGTTGTCTAAAATAGCTGTACAGAATAACTTCTGGTCACCAAAATAAGTAAATGAATATTACATTATCTCCTGGATCTATGTAAAATCATTACTTCACCTTTAAGAAGAATGGCTAAGTGGCAATAACAGGCAATAGCAAATAAAAGTTTTAACCAATTTGAATCTAGAGATATGTCACCTATTTGTTTTTTTTTTAAAAGACCTATTTGTTATGGTTTCATGATTCCAAAGATGAATCTATAAACACAATAATTATTTGGTGCCTTCACCCCCAGGATGCCTCCAGTACCAAAGGAACCCCTGCACCTTCGATATTTTGGCAACAAGGATGCTTTGTGGTTGAAGAAGATACAGGTGAATGTACATGTGCGCTCTCTCTCTCTCTCTCTCTCTCTCTCTCTCTCTCTCTCTGTCTCTGTCTCTCTCTCTCTCTCTCATTAAGCCTGGCCCAAAGCAACTCCAAACAGATTGCTATTAAAAGTAGTTCTCCTTGAAAGGCAGCCTCACTCACTCAGATCAAATGGCAACTCTGACAACAGCTTGAGGAAGCTGGGCTCCACCAGAACTGAAAAGCATTTCTGTTGAGTTTCCCTCTATAGTGATGGCACAAGAAAAAAGGATTGTTACAGACAGGCTCAGTGTTTCCAGTTAGAGGGACAAGCAAGTGTCATGAGTCAGTGAATTTTAGTGCTTTAGCGAGAAACGCTATCTTAGGGCTACGCTAAGTTGGAGCCCTTGACGGACTATATGACCAGGGAGAAAAAGATTGAGATCTCTCTCTAAGCCGTTTTCGTGTGTGGGAGACAAGGACAGAGCCTTCCTGCTCCTCACAGATGACCCCACAAACCTTGCTCTAAGGACCCATTGGGACAAACTTCTCGGGAAACTTTAGGGATTCCAGTGCTGATACTTCCTCAATGGAATTTGGGGGTTTTGTCAAATCCCTTATCAAAATAATCAGCCTCAGTTATATGTTCTCCCATTAATTCAATTATGGGAACCATTCCTCAAATAGTATTACCTTGATATCCTTCCTCCTAAGTCAATCAACCTCAATTAGAGGCCACTAGGTGATTCAATGACTAGAGCACCGGACTTGGAGTCAGGAAGACCCAAGTGCAAATCCTGCCTCAGAAACTTACTAGTGGTAACCCTGAGCAAGTCACTCTCAGCCTCAGTTTCCTCCTCTATAAAATGAGGCTAAAAACATGCTTCACAGGGTTGTGAGGATCAAATGAGATAATATATAGAAAACATTTTGCAAACCTTAAAGCACAATATAAAAATGATTTTCCTCCTTTTTCTCTTCTTCCTACTGTGCCAACACAAAAATAGATTAACACCTTGACAGGTAGAGTTGGGGGAGAGGTGTATATTTGCTGACATCCATCATGCACATTTAAAAAAAAAAACAACCAGATGGACTTCTTCAGTGCTTGGTAAGAAATCTACCCAGCGAATTCTTGCAGAAATGAAAGCTGATAAATTCATTTGTACATGTCCGAAGAAATGGGGCCTCATAATTCTTTGACCTTATAACAATTAGTCTCAGAAAGGGTATCAAGTGATTGGAGAGACTGGGGAAAAGGAATATACACCATGTTGCATCAAAGTTCTTTTGTTATTACATAGAATGTGGGTCAAGCGCTAAGATTCCAGGATCCCAAATTAAGACACAAGGACTCCTGAACAAGAGCAAAAAGAACCACACACACAAATCTGGAACTGGGGAATAACTCAAGCCTTGGATGAGGGTGTAGAGTCTATACTCAGGGCATAGCCGATGGGCTCCTGAAAAGGAAATTGTAAATAGCCATTTGTTCAGAACCTCATTTAGAACCTTTTTAACTTGGTTTAAACTAAGAGTCCTGCTAAATGGAAATCACATGGTGATGAGAATAACTTACACTGGCCAATAACTTCACAAGATGACAGAAATAACAGACTCGCCAATACTGTTTCACTAAAAAGAAAAATTGTGTATAAGACTGAACTGTTTCAGACCCAACCTGAGTTGAGTTATTCAAAGAACAATAGGTTCTTTTGTTTGAGACCATAGAACATGGTCTCACTTAAAAAAGCAGATTCATAGCAGGGACTCTTCCCCTCCCCTCCCCACCTCCCTCACCACCAGCCCAAACCAGTATGATGACAGTGCTCCAGTGCACTTTAAATACCACATTAATCAGTAAACCAAGCTAGATCACCTAACCATCTTCCTTCACAACTAATTATTTGAAGGAAATCATTTGGACTCAAAATCTTGGGATTAGTTTAATTCAATACAGTTTTTACTAGTTCACTGGGCAGAACATGTGGGGAAAGCTGAATTATGGGTTACTTAGGTTACCCCACTATTTTGACCCTTAAAAAGGGGGGGGCCGCGGGGACTACAGCATGATATTTTGAAAAGCGTTGGCTCCAAAGAGTCAGAAAGGCCTGGATTCAGGTTCTGTCTCTGACACATACCAGCTGTGTCACCATAAGCAAGTCACTTAACCTCCCAAGACAACTTTCTCAAACTAAATTGTACAAAAAAGGTGCCCATTCCCTGAGAGTTTCCCTTATCAATGAAAACAGGTCAGGACTATTGTTTTTTAAAGTTACTCTAAGAAGATGTAAATTCGTTGTGATTAGCCTTTTTTAAAGGTAATCCCCTCTCACTCGTCTTGGCAAAAAAAGACATGAAGTAGCTTTGTGGCAACATTGGTCTTTTCACTGCAACATTGTATTTCATTTGGCTAAAGGACCTTGCTTCAAGCCTGAGTGGTGTTAAAATCAGTTCGTTTAGAATGTTTCACATACTGTGGGCTATCAAAAAGGATGTTACATTGTTGAAAACTGTATCCACGTTAGGTTTTAAGAGCAAGTTGCTATTTACAATCTTTCCGAGGCAAATGTGGCTACTTGTGCCTGCTCTATGAATGAATAAAGAGGAAGGCAAGGTGGCCCAAAGGATTTAAGTGCTAGATTTGAAGTCCGAGGCCCTCAGTTCAAATCCCAGCTGTGCCATTTGCCCCCCCGGGTGACCTCGGACTAATCTCTAGGTTCTCTTTCCCTCATGAGTAAAATGAGGGATTTGGACTGGATGCTGTTAAGGGCTCTCCTATTTTTCAGAGATCACGTGTTAAATTTGGGACAAAACCTGAATTTGCAGTACTGCTCAATTACTTTAGACTATTGTGCCTCATGTCTAGCCTTTAATAGGCTTCATAATTAATTCTCAGAGCTGTGGATGTCAGAGAAGCTGACACGGCAGGCAGCAGGATATCCCTTGTCTCTTCCCCTTCAAAGGAAATAAATTGATGATGGGCCTGCTGAAGTGTTCCTGGTACAAGAAAGCGAGCTGGGTAATGTCTTATTTCTTCGTGAAAGTTGTACTCTCGAGCCTCTTGGTGGCATGGAGTGGACCATGGGCTCTCAAAGGGCCTGAAGGCAGAGGCCTAGTATGTCTGAAGATCAGCCTAGTGAAGGGCCATTTGGAGGAGATGGATTTTTTTTTTCCAAAACAACTAATAAAACCATCTACTAAGATCATAATAAGAAAAAGTTACACTCTCCACTAGCGGACAGCTAAGTCGTACGGGTGGATAGAGCATGGACTTGAAGGTAAGAAAACCTGAGTTTGAATCCTGCCTCAGACTCTTCCTAGCAAGTCACTCAACCTCTGTGCCTCAGTTTCCTTATTGGTAAAATCAGGATAACAGCACCAGCCCCAAATGAGGTAATGCATACCGTATAGCACTACCAACCTGTGTTGGTGAGCAGTAATAGGAGAGAGAGCTCACTGATGAAGTTACAGATGTTTGGAAGTAATGCCTCTGTGCTTGTCCTGAAGAGTCCCTAGCCATCCTAAACTGGGGGGGGGGGGGGCATCTCCACTGGATATCCTAAGAACTTGGGCTCTCACATTTTAGGTAAGCACCACCACTTCTTGGGACTCCCCAGGAAAAAGTCCAAGAGAGAATTGTGATTTGTTTCCACAAGCCCTGTGAATAGAGAGCTGTGGTACCTCCAGAAGCAAAGCTCTTGCCAAGAATGGCTCACACACCCCAGGGCCATCGTGGCCTTCACTCTATGCTGGTTGTCTCAGCACCCATAGACTCAGTGGGATGGAAGCTCCCTGAGGGCACAGACTATTTCGTCTTGGTCTTTGTATCCCCAGTGCACAGCACAGAACCTAGTACATAGTAGGCACTTCACAGATGCTTCCTTAATTGTGCTTAGTGGGTATCTTAAGTGGATCTTTCATTGATAAACTGGATACTCAGAGTTAACAAAAAACTGCTAAAGAACCACCAACTACCACATGGAATTGGAAGGAGGATTTGTGGCATACTTACATGAACGGGCAGGTTTCTTGGAATGGATTTCTGAATGCTTTTAAAGATTCTTCCTCTCCTCCCTGACCAGGTTTAGAATTTGGGGAGCTGTCAGGCTTTACCTGATGACTTTTGGAAAGACTGTCCCTGCTGTGAGGGGCCCGACTCAGTATGAATGCTCTGATTGGGGCAGGGAGCACTATTGTTATCAGGATCCTAAGCTCTGCCTCCAGCATACCAGCTACAGAAAGGATTCCTGTGAGGCACAGCTCCCTTCTTGGCTAGATTCTTGAAGGAGGGAATACTAACCTTTCATTGGTTTTGTTACATTTATTATTAACTGGTCTGTCCAAAACCCATCCGATATCTGAGCACCATAAGGCATGCTCACAGAAGGCAGTCTAGGCAAATGCTCCCAAGTGGTCTAGGGGAAGCTGAAATCCTAGCTTGGGGGCTGGTGAGTGTAAAGAATGAAGACCGCGAACTGCAATCTTGGCAATATATAAGATTACATTATGGACTTTTGGTTTCTGCCTTACAAAATTACCACAGTGGGCTGACTTTAGGTCAAAGCTGTTAAAACATCTGCGGAAGTTAACAAAAAAGCAAGTGAAACGTCACTGGGCTCATACAAATGAGACGGAGCATGGGGCTGGAAGGTGACAGCGAAGCTAGCTCCCCAGAGGATTCGTGATCGCTGACTGAATGAGGTAGGTTAAAATGGATAGAATGGCCGCTTTCCTGGGCCTTTAGGCAGCATGGCAGCACTAGCAAATGGAACTTTTAATCAAATGAGCTACTTTCAATATGTTGCCTGTCAGGAGGGAAATCTCTCATTTGTCCCTTTAGCTCTTATCCAGAATCTTCAATTCTAAACTGTACTTTTGAGAGCATCTTCCCTGGCCATTTTTACAGGCATCTGTTTTTGAGTAGATGTGGAACAAGATAGCTTTGGGAGTTCCTAAAATAAGTATCCACAGTACAGCAGGTGACTACTTTTTACCCTTGGCAGGCCTCTCTAGCCTGCTCTGCAGTAACCCTCACCTAAGGGCTGAGTCACAATCAAGGCTAGATGGCCACATTGGCCCTACCTCCTCTGACCAGTCCACTCTCCTGCTCCATCCAATTAAAGATTTCATGGGAGTCCAGTGTGTGTGTTTCTGAACTTCTCATCCCCAGGGTTCAGGAGTGACCTCAGATGATGCTGAGGCAGTGCCACAAAGGACCATTCTTATTTCTGGTTTTCACTGAGCAAGACGAGTATCCAGGAGAAACCAGAGAAGCCCAGTCAGAAACAAGATCACACTCAGAGGGGCCTGGGGTTCTGCCAATCTAGCAAGAGATCAGAGAGCAGCTGAGTCTTCCCAGGTCACGGGAGAACCTCTAGAACTCACCGTTGTACTTGACGCTGTTGGCCAGGATAAGGTTTACATCATCCAGGAAGGCGTCTCGATTCTGATACTTGTGCTTAGAAATGTTCTAGAATTAGAAAAGCCGAGCGGTCAGACCCAAACTTACAAGCGAGACGTTCCAAAGGGATCTCGCCGACTCAAACCCCTCACCTTTCGGATAGTTTCCAAGTCCATTGGATTGACAATCACTTTATAATAATCTGGAACAAACTTCTTATTCACTGGGTGATGAAATGGCCAAGACTAGAGGAAAGAGAAAAATGAGTAACTCGAAGCAACCTTCTGCTTTCCAACATTAGCTTGACCTCTGACTGCTCTTCTACCCTAATCTTGACCACCCCTCCTCTCAGATTCACACTAGAGTTGAAATGCACTGCATCTTGGCTCAGGATTTCTGAAGAGTGGATGCTTAGAATTACCAGCCCTGTGAGCTAAGAGGCCCAAGGGGAAAACAAAGCAAAAGCTAGTCCACCGGCACCAGACGAAGGAGCTCTCAGGTGGAAGTCTCCTCATTGGGCTGCTAGCTGCTCTCCATCTCACCAGGGGCTTTTCCCTGGTAATAGCCATAACACAGGGCTATGTGCCTAAGGGAGGGTCGTCTTTGTCCTACACTCACATACCACCTACGTTCTGAGAGATCGACAAGAATTGTGGAATCTTAGCATTTGAAGGGCCTTTAGAGCCCCCTCGATCAAGCTCTACCTGATGTAAGAGTTGTCTTTAGAACAGCACCCCTCCTAGGTGCTCACCCAGCTTCTTCAACACTTGCAGTGACAGGGACCTCACTACAACACAAGGCAGCCGGGTCTATTTTTTGGAACAGCTCTAACTATTTGGCTGTATACACTAAGACAAAAATTTCCCTCCATGGAACTTCCACTCATTGGTCCTAGTTCTTTAGGGACAAAGAATAATTCTGCTGCTTCTTCCAAATTACAACCTTCATCTATTTGAAGAAAGGTAGTATTTCACCTGTAAGTCTTCTCTTCTTCCAAACAAGGATTCTCGCTTTCCTAGCCTCCTCGCAGAACATGGTTTCACGCCCCCTTACCAAACTGCCTGCTTGTGGGCACGCACCAGCTTATCAATGCTCATCACAAAATGTGGTGACCAGAACCGAACCTAGTATTCCAGATGTGGGCTGACTAGGGCAGAGGGCGACAGAACTATCATATCTCTAGTTCAAAGAGCATCAGACAGCCACATCAGGCCCTCGGTGTCTCTTGTTTAGACAATTCTAATAGCCTCCTAAGATAGTTCCCCTTCCTTCTCATTTTCTCCTCTGTGTACACATCTGCCAAAATAACCTCAAGGCCCAGTTCCAGTTCTGGCTTCCTCAGATACCACAAAAGCAAAAAAACCCAGCGGATCCCTCTCGCCTCTAAAACAAAAAGCAACACAAACTGGCATGTAAGGCCTGGCTCCACCACCAACCACTGACTCCAAGCAGCCTTTCTAGCCTTGTCTCACATTCCAGTTGTTTCCCCAAACTTGGCATGGCACCTGGAATGCATTCCCTCTTCATAGACAACTTTTAGAATCTCTCTCATCCTTCAAGGCTCAGCTTGGATGCCATCTCCTCCAGGTAGTCTTCCTCGATTCCCCCATCTCAAAATGTTCTTCCTCCTCAAATTCTACTAGAGAATTATGTCCAGAACTTTCCTTTCTACCCATCATGCTTATTTCAGTAGAATGCGTGTTCCTTGAGCGATCCTGCCATTTTGAAATTTTTGCATCTTAGGAATCTTGGAGTCAACTGGAAACCTGCAGATCTTTTTCATCAGAACAACTTAGCTCATGTCCCCCATCCTATACCTGGATGGTTGATTTTTGAAACAGCGAAGTGCAGGATGCTGTTAAAGGGCTATTCAATTCCATCCTGTCAGATTCAGTCCATAAGTCTAGCCTCAGGTATCTTTTGGGATCCTGATCCTGTCACAGGATGAGCTACTTCTCCCAGCTTCGTGTCATATACTGTGCCAACAGCTATGTGAAGCAATGTGATGTAGGAGAGACCTAAGTTTGAATCCTGCCTCAGACACATACGAGCTATGTGACTCTGGACAAGTAATGTTAGCTATTGGGGCCTCAATTTCTTCATCTGTTGGGCCATTAGATGACTTCTAAGGACCTTTCTACCTCTAAATGGCAGAGAATGGCAGCACCCATCCCACCCCCAGCCCAGCCCACACAGCCATCTTCTGGGGAGAATGCTCCTATGGAGAAGGGGACAGCCACCTCCAGCAACGGCTGCCTACAGAGCAAGTCAGGCACTGCCACCGCCACCCTGACCACCGTCTTGACCCGATGGAGACAGCCAAAGACCCTGGACCCGAGAGCCTCGGGAGGAGCATTGCTTCCAGCCTTGTGCCCTCAGCCATCCTCCTGGGAAGCATCCCACACGAGCTACAGACACAACTAGCGAAGACCCGGAAAGGAAAGACCTGCTCACCAAAGTCCTTGGCCCCAGCTAATGGCCCAACAGAAGAAGCAGAGATGATTTTGTTAGTGAAAACGACATTAGAGAAGAGGCCTGAGCACCTGCTTTGCCGCTCCACCCTAAGGACCACGGGACCTTTATTTACATCTGACTTGCAGCTGAAACTTTCCCTATATGTTGTCTCCCCGTTAGAATGGGAGCTCCTTGAGGCCAGGGACTGTCTGACTTTTCTCTTTGCATCCCCAGCACTTAGTACAGGGATTGGCACAGAGTGAGTACTTCATACATAGACTCGTCTCTCTCCAGGCTGATGGCACAGTGCTTCCCCTCATAGCCTTTACATTTCCATACTCAAAATTCCACCTGCCACCTGTGTGCCAATGCACAGGCTGTGCTCCAAGGCTGCAATGCTCTCCACCCTTACCTCTGCCTTTCAGAAACACTAACTCCCTTGAGGGCTCAACTGAAGTGCCACCTCCTGCCAGAGGCTTTTCCTTATTCCCTTGGACGTTAGTCCCCATTCCGTCCCCCCCATTCTCAGAAATTCCCTTTTGGCTTCTTGGTATTTATTTTGCATCTAACTTGTATTTACTTATCTGCATACATGTTGCTTCCCCCCAGTAGAATATAAGTTTTTTGAGGGCAGTTTGTCTTTGTTTTCCTAGCTCAGTGCCTGGCACACAGTAGGGACTTAATGAACGTTTGCTGAATTGAATGGGGCTTAAGGCACAGCCATGTATGTAGCACACCACTAGAAACTTCCTTCCATTAATCGATATTCTTTGGTTCCTGAATCCATCTAACTGTGTTCTTATCCACTTACCTCTGCCTCTTCTAGCTTGGATGAGGTTGTCGGGCCAATGTTCTCATCCACTTTCTGACTCAATCAACTGCACGCACCCACCCACGCACAAGGACTATAGCCCCTGACCCCTGCACCTTCCCCACACTGCCCAGAACAGAGGCCACCTACGTCTGGAACCACCATCATCTTCTGGGTGACGATGTTGTCCAGAATGAAAGAGAATGCCACCTGGTCGTCATCATCCAACAAGGGGTTAATGGCCTTCTCTAAGCGGGCCAGTTTATCTTCTTTCTGAAATGAAAGTTACCGAGATGTCCGCAACAGCGATGGTTCGGGCGTGCAGCCTGCTTGCTCTCATCCTTCTGAAATCTCTCCTCATTCAGCTACTATAGCACCTGCTGACTTTGAGTATTCATCGTTCCCGTCCCTCCCTCCCTCCCTCTTCCCATTGGTTCCCCGCTCTTACGCCTTCCCTCCTCTCCTGCCCCTTTGGATTTTTGCGTATAAATCCACTGCCCCATCCTCATTCTGAAAGACATGGAACAACAACGGCTTACCTCTTTCAGTTTTTCATCACAGAGATCCAGCATGGACTGAGAGATCTGAGTCAATGAATGCTTTGGCCCTATAATCATACCAGGAGATCTATAAGAGTCAAGACCATTACCAAATAGGAGCCAGAAGCTGCTACGACCCTAAGGAGCCACACCACATGGCCTGATTTCTTTCTTTTTTTAATTCCTTTTTTTTTTCTCAGTTCCAAATTATCTCACTTCTTTCTCCCTTTCCCCTACCCATTAAAGCAAGAAAACGAAAACCCCTTACAAACATGTAGACATGCAAAACATTTTCCCATTAGCACATGGCCTGGTATCTACCTTAACTTCTCTATGATATGAGGGCAATACCACTGATTGTGGTTATGGCTGTGTGAATGGGTAGTGCTTCCACAGAGAGGATGTCCAGTTTGTGGCCCAAGCTCCTGTTGACAGAGCCTGGCACTGTGTGTGATGCTCAGCCTCGTGACTGATTCAAAGTCCTTTCTTCCATCCATGACTCCTGCACACTGACTTGGTCTAGATCGGGGGATCTTAACCTGGGGTGTGTGAACTTGGGTTTTGTCTTTTTTAATATTCTGATAATGGTATATCAACAGAATTGATTTCCTTTGTAATCTGATCTATTTTGCGCATTTAAAAAGTCCACCAGCTTCTTCAGCAGACTGCCCAAGGGGTCCACGACACAAGCAAGGCGAAGAACCCCTGGTCTAGATGGGGGCTTCTTAAAGTTTTTCCACCTGTGACCCCTTCGGCGATTCTTAAACTGTGGGCCACGACCCTGCATGAGACCACAAGCTACAGTTTAAGAAGCGCTTGTCTAGATGCTGCTGTGGTTCCAAACGATTCCCAGCTGGGCTTCAGAACATCCTGGAATGAATTACTTTGTACTCTGATCTTGGTCATCCCACGCTAGCACACCGCACCAAAGATGGTCAGCTTGCTTGTCACCCATGCTTTGGAAAGACCTAGCCAATGAATATCGATCACTTGATCCACGCCACTGTTGCTCATCCTATCTGACTATTTCCTGGTCAGTAGAGTTCTGGGTGAAACTAACCAAGAAGGCGTGTAGGATGGCAGTGGCGATCTGCTCTCAGTAGCAGTATATGGCTCTGGCACCGTTTCTTCCCAACAGGGAAGGGAGGTACGCCAGAAGAGAATTAAGGATAAACAATGCTCCTGGTGGTGTAGACATGCTGTCCTGTTGGCACTGCACAGTGAGGCTGAATCTCTAGCAACACCTGATGCTAGTTTTCAAACCTGTAGTGAACAATATTACCTATGTGTAAGAGCTCTGAGTTACAAGCTCACGCATAACTTTACTTGTCATCAGGATTATCGACGGACCCTATGGTCCACAGTGCTAGTTCTACAAAATAGTCCTTAACATTCTTGAGGCTTTTGTGAATGGGTACATGTATTCCAAAAACAGTCCCTGGCATCCAGGAGCTGCTGGATGAAATTTCTCAAAGAACTTATTCTTTTCTGCCTAATAACCCCCTAAAGTCTGTCTGAAGACAGAGTCAGTGAATTCTACAAGGCACACAGGGCCAGAGATAAAACCTATCAGTCACCTTTATAGTGATTGCCTCCTACTACTTCCAAGGCCTTAGACCAGATTAACTTGGCTACGCTAAAAGTTTTTTGGGTGGATTGGGTATTTTTTTGGTCTAGACCCATAATTTCATCAATATGGTGAATTCCCAGCACACAAATGCCCTCCACCAATGCAGTTCAGCAACTTGTCTATAACATTATCTTGAGAGTTGGCTGGTGCCCTGAGAAGCTACTCAGTCCCAAAAGACAGGACTTGAACTCAGGCCTTCCTGATTCTAAGGCTTACTCTCTATCCACTCTGCCATGCTGCCTCCCTACCCTAAAGCAATGCTGAACATACCATAGTACACTAAAAGCACCAGTCTCAGTCTTTGCTGAGATTTGAGTCTGCATGTACAAGATCAGACCAGCTGACCTTGCAAGGTCCTATCCAGCCAAGGAGCCGGTGTTCCTTACCGTTGTATGTCGCACTGTTTTTCACAATCAGTTCCAAGTGCTCTCTGAATTCCTCACGGGATGGGTAGAGGCGCTTCCGGACATTTTCGCGTAGTGTTTGCAGGTCCATGGGCCGGGTAATAATTTTGTAATAGTCCTTCACAACTTTTGCATTCACTGGTGTATGGAAAGGATAAGTCTGTGCAAATGAGAACCAGCAATTCAATTCAATAACATTTAAGCACCGACTGTGCAAAAGACATCACGCTATGGATGGGGGACCCAAAGACAAAATAAGAACCAGCTCCTGCCCTCAGGATCAGTGGAGGTAGGTCCTATAACTCTTCTAAAAGAGACTGTACTAAACATAAAACAAAGAGTGAAAGAAAATGTTAGGAGAAATTTGAGGAGATGGAGAGAGAGATGGAGAGAGGCAGAGACTTGAATGACATGGGCGGTCGGGCAGGGGGAACGTGAGATAAGTGTCCATGAAAAAGGGAGCATCTGAGCTGGTCCTTAAAATAAGGCAGGGAAATGGGAGAAGTGTCAAGTTTTTTCAAACAAGGAGGACAACGTGAGGAAAGGCATAGGGACAAGAGAGTCAGAACAAGAAGGCTAGCAAGAGAGTTAGAGCCACATGTGGAAGGCCTTGAAGTTTCCACTTTGCCTATTGGAGAACGGGGAGCTAATGAAGGCAAGTAGAAGATCTTACAGGACCTGAGAAATGCAATGGAAGCCCAGTGGCGAGAAGGCCAATCGGGAGACTATTAGAATAGTTCCTTCGAGGCAATGCTGAGCTGATTCAGTGCGAAGAAGCAAATGGATACGAGAGAGACGCAAGGGGGTCTTGGACTGAACTCTGCCCTAAGGTCTCTCCCATACCCTAGAAGTCTAATCACCACCAGTTTGCAAAGGAACCCTTCCAGAGGGAACAGGCGTGGATAACTCCTCCCTCCAAAGCAAACCACATGCCAATAGTGCTAAAAGCCAGGCAGCTAAACTGAGAATCAAATCTTCCCACACCGTTCCCCCCTGGCCAATTTAACCAACTTCTCGGGGTGGGGGGGTGGGGGGGTCTGATGTTTTTAAAGCCGCTTGGTTCTGTACCTGCGGAAACATGGAATGTCCGGGTTCATTTATGGCATTTTATAGAAACCAACAGTTACAAGCATCTGCTCTCCACACGAGGTCACACGGAAGAATGGCTTTGCCACCTTTACTCTAGTAAATACAAAGCACTCACGTTGGGCAGATCTCTCATGTCATTAATGATGGACTCCAGGATAGATGACAAGGTCACCATAGGGTCTGTCCGCCGTCGATGGATAGACTTGTGGGGTCGCTGGAAATCAAAAGGCAGAAAGACCGATACAACTAGGCCCCTCTGGGAAGGCAAACCCAGCAATAGTTAAAGCGTCCTCTCAGGCCAAGCCTGAAGGGCCGAGTCTAAAGCAAGGGTTAGAGAGCTAGAGGGTCAGCGAGAAGCACAAAAGAAGGAACACAGGGACTCACATTCAAATAATCACAATGAACAGTAGTCCCAACTCGGCGTTTCTTCTTGGGAGGAAGTTGCTGTTTAGGGAACTTGAGAACCAGCGATTTCCTTCTAACCTCATCTGCACTATAAAAAACAATGCCGAAGAGTAGTACACAGGCCCACTGCTGGCGCTCAGAGATCACCACCATTCCCTCAACCCCAAGAAAAGTTTCTGAAGTGCCTAAAGATGGCTCTGGGGTTGGGAAGCAACTTGAGTCCAAAGCCCTACAGGCATCCTTCTTCCAAGGCTCAGATCTGACAGGACCTCACAGTGTCTGTAACTTAATATGAAGGAAACAAGGCAAATCACAGCCTCTCCAGGCCTCGGGTTCTTCATATGTAAAATAAAAGAGCTGAATCAGGTGATCTCTATGGTTCTTTCCAACTCTAGAATCTATGATTCTAACTTAAGAAAAAAAAAAAAAGCTTGGCCACAGGCCTCAACCCTCATGGAAACAAGGAAGAAATCCAAGCTGGTGTTAGAGGTTCTCAAACCACACTCTTCCCCTACCCCAGTCAGTCAAGTCTCACCCCTTGCTCTCCTCCCATAGATGACTTCTGCCAACTGACTCAGGACTGCTCTTATTTCCCTTACTACATACGGTTGCTCCACACGGCAACATTTTTGCACAACCTACAGAACTGTTCATATACTTTGAACCAGCAATTTCAATTTTGAGAATGCAGCCCAAGGAAAAAAAGCTATGTTGTACATAGACCTTCACAAACAGTGTTATTTATAAATAAAAAACAAAAACTGGAAACAAATCCAATACCCTTGAAAAGGGAAATGGTTAAGCGAACTACGGTATGCACTCAGCGGTGTACCATACCATAGCTCTGTCAGTATCAAGCATGTGGACATGCGTTAGGAAATAACACCAAGTTAAAAAAGCCTAAGGATACATACACACTGGCTGCAGCTATGTTTTATGTGGGTATATACACTAACAAAGCTCTGAAGGGAGCTTGAGAGATGGTAACTAGTTTCGGATATTTGGGGTTTTCTATAAAGCTGAAGTTGATTAAAAAAAGTTTAACTTAAAAAAATATATATGTATACATATGTATGTATGTATGTGTGTGTATATATATATATATATATAAATGTATGTATATGTATATGTGTATATTGCTATAGATTTATGGCTGCTCTTGTTATCCCTCCATCTTGCTACATGACTGGCCTACTTCCTTTTCCAACCATATATATCCTGGATGAGATCTTTTACACCACTTCTTGCTCGAGAGTCATCATTAGTAATATGCTGCAGCTTTCTTCAGAGATTGGAGTATTCCATCGTTCACAGCCATATAGCATCACCAGAAAAATATTGGTGTTAAAAAGATAGGGTTTTGTTTCAGGGAAAGCGAGGGATAACACACAGACAGCCTGTGTGCTGTACTGGTACCCACAGAATGTGGAGAGACCTCAAGGAAGGCTTCCCGTATATTGGGTGGACCAGCAATGCAGGGCATGGACAAGAGTCCCACAGAATGAGAACATATGAATGAGTCATGGTCTGCAGGGAGTACCTATGTTGATGAGATCAGAGGTCCACTACAAAAAAAAGGGCCGCTTTTTCGTGACAGTTTTTACTCAGTTCCTAAGGACGGAAGCCAGGTGGAGAAATGCACTGGAGTTCCTTAACGTACGTGTTGCTCTATCCTGTCCTATTAGGAGGTGGCTAAGGGCATTACAGGTAACTGTGACATGTTTTGAATCACGGAAAGTTAGAGTTGGAAGGAACTTCTGAGATCGCTAAATCCAACCCCTTCTTTTTACAGATGAGGACGCTGAAGCTCAGAAAAAGGAAGTAACAAGTTCAAGGTCAAAGGACGCAGTAAGCGATTAGCAAGCCCAGGGCTCCTGATCCCACATGCACTCTAGCACTTGCCCCTTGTGGCCTTTTTATTGTGAGAGAGGAGCAACATAAAGAAGGGCACTGGTCATGGCCCTCCCAGCCTCAACACTCAATAGGAACATACTTCCTGTTCTGCCACCCCTTACCTCTCAATCAGCTGCTTTCCCAAGACAATCTTGGTCCCTTCCACCTTGATAAGCTCTTCGTTATCATTAGGGATAACAGTTTTTTCCAGTTCCTCCTCCTGTTCCTCTGTCATGGCGACAGGGTTGGAGGGAGGGGCGTTGGTTTGGTAATACAGAGGGCAGAACTTGTTTGTCCTCATGTGCCCAATGGCACCACAAGCTCCACACTTTAGCTGTGAAAAGGAAAGTTACGCATCAGAGGTGAGCAACTGCCATGTTTGCTGACACAGAGCAAGTAATAAACCAGGTGCAGCCTCAGATTCTCTGCCTTTGACCTACGTCTGTCTACCCCATCATCCAAAGGCCCCTTGAGTAAAA
>CM053628.1:1552838-1568710 GCA_028646595.1 Phalanger gymnotis | reverse complement strand
CGAATGTTAAAAAAAAAAATTTATATATATATATACACACACACACACACACACACACACACACACACACACATAAAAAATGTATTATACACACATATATACACACACACAGACACACATACAATGTACTCAGGTCTTCCTGCCTTCGAGTCCTGCCCATTTGCCACCTGGCAGCCTATCTATCATGCCACATGTGACTATTCTGGATGCTTACAATTACCTTCAAGTCAGGACGTTCTTTCATTTTCTTGGGCTTCTTCTCAGGAGGACCCTTGAGCTTCTCCTTTTCCTGGTTCCGTTTGAGTCGCCTCAGCTGTTCTTGGATCCTTCGACGTTCCTTCCGCATCTCTTCTCGGTGTTGCTCATCAAACAGGGCAAACTTCCGACTAAAATAAACACATTTCCAGCAGGCTCTCTCAGACAGTGTTTTGTCAGCATCCCAATGATGGGAGAATATAACCAAGTATAATGGGGCTTGTGAAAACAATGATGGTGACATAATACAGGGCCTCATGCCAGCCTAGACACAGAAAGCCTCCACAATGCAATCAACCTCCCCTTCCGAGGAAGCTTCTTCCATTCTCATACAGAGAAGCTACTGGTATGAGGAACAAACATTCTCTCCTCATCCTAGGGAAGCTTAATGCATCCCCCAAGGGCCATCAAAGCAGCCGACCATCATTTTTTTTTTAAATCCGCAGATGAAATTGAAAGTTTGGCCTTCCTAAATTTAGTTTAGATGCCCTCATCCTCAGGTCAAGCCAAAGTATCTTCTTTGGAACCTGTCAAGAAAACCCAATGTAAATCAGCGCTCCCAGCTCAAAATCAGCACTATCTAACCTTTGCCACTGTGGCTGAAGGTCAAGCTGAAGCCTAGTCCTGCAATGCTTTCCCTTTCTTTTAGAATGACAGTCATGATCCACAGCAAAGCCTGGGGCCCACACACTCACATGAATTCTTCATCTTTCGTCGTCCGGATGCGTACGTAGGCGTCGATCACAGCAGGCTTCCGCACAGTCTCACATCGGACGTACTCCTTCCCATCCTCATCTCGAAAGGTCCGGTAAATCTTGAGGCAGCGACCCGTGGCCGAGGAGTTAAGACTGGTCACAGAGGCTGTGTCATCGTCCTTGTGAGAGCCTCCAGAGCTCACTGTTGGTGAGAGAAATGTCTTTTCATACCCTTCCCTTGTAACCCTGAGAAGCTAGCATCTTCTCTGCCCTGAGTGAAGCCGTGTAACACGGCAGCATGGAACAGTGGTTTGGAAGAGAGTTTGCAAGGGAATGCAAAGAAAATAAGAAGATCTGTTCATCACAACGTCAGTCCACCACGCTCACCAAGCTACCTTCCCTGGCCACCCTCACGCTGTTGGCGCACCTCAGCTGCTTTCAAGCCAACGTCAACTATTGGAGATGGCAAGTTCCCATCGTTCCCAATACGGCGCGCTCTTTCTTTTTTTTTCTCTCTCCTCTCTCTCTCTCTGTTTTCCTCTACTGAGCTTCAGAGTCCAATCCACCTTTTTACCAACCTTCTGGCTTCTCTAATCTCATCCCCCACTTTTCCTGTTGCGCCACACTCTGCCGCATATCATGTTGTGTTACGTACACAGTCCCTTTTTGTCCTTCTTCTCTTTCTTGCCCGTTTCCTTGTCATTGGCACCTTCCTCACCCAGTAGCATTCGTTGTAATTCCTTCCGCTCCTGCTCCTCCCGCTCCCTCGATAGCTGAGAACTGGTTTTCTTGTTCTGTAGCATATTCTCAATGTTCTTTCCCATTTCTTCAAAGTCGCTGTCCTCAGCCGAGCTGCTGTCGGTGTCAGTTGACAAAATCTCAGTCGATGCCAAAACTCTGGAAGTAAAACCAACATGAAAACCAGCAAAAAAAACAAAACCAAAAACACCCCACCAAGGCACAGTCCAAAGAGCTATAGAATTGGAACAGGCAAGCCAAGAAATGAACACCACTAAGGGCCACCTCAAAATTGCTAAGATGCCAGAGAGATTCAAACAGAAAACCTGGACTTGTCACAAAAAACAAGTTTGATGAAGTGCTATAGCCCTGTGCCAGCTAGAGGGGCAAACAAGCCAAAGGAGACCTATGGTAAACCAATCCTTCCACCAAGCCAGCCCCAAAGTCAATGTGTCTGCCTTACCGCTTCTCCCAGACCCAAAGAAGCCAAGAGGATAAATTGTCCCGGCCTCTTTTGTCCCTTTAATATTCCTTCTCATGTCAGTCAGGACGGTGAGAGGGCTCCCTGACAGTCTTACTACAGACACTAAGTTGCCCTGAGATGGCTTCCTCTGGAGTCTCAGACTCTTGCCTACCCAGTTGCATTTCTGGGAGGCCCCAAGGATTGTTGCCCTTCTCCCCTTTCCAACTTTGGCTGCTAACAGCATTTTAGCAACACACTTGTTCTGTAAGTCGAAGATCCGCTGACATTCTTCTTTGTAACGTTCCTGATGTTCAGCCACTGAAAATCTTGACCCCCGGGCAAATTTACTCATGGGCCCCTCTCCAGAGCGAGCCTGTTCTGTTGACATGGTGCGCACAACATCGATTACTTCCCACCGAGATAGCTTCTTGATCTGTGACGACATACACACATAGACACACATTCAGCTCTTTAAATGATTCTGGAAACAGGTTGAGGGACTGAGGGACCACAAAAGCAAATGGATGAAGTAGAAGGCTGTGGGAAGGCTAGACCCTGACAAGAGTGTATAGGGACTAGCATTATCCAACCTACCTTAGGAATCCCCAGACTGCCCCTCACACCTGACTCCTGGCTTTACCCTCCACACAAAGCCCAGTCAGCCTCCTCCACACCAACCTCTTCCTCCGGCACACCAAATTTACGGAGAAGTTGCTTGGCATTTTTTAGAGAGAGGCGACGGAGATCTGCATCGGTTCCCGTGACTGTCTTCTTCACTGGCTGGGGTTCCTTATCATCCTATCTCAAAACATAAAACAGTGAGGAAACCCCAGAATATCCACTCTTGCTACTAGCCTACCACTCTGAAGGTCACCCTCTAGTCAAGCCTGTATGCAATGCCCCTCCCAGTGAAATCACCTTGCACACGCCCTCACAGCCCTGGCCACAGTCTCACCTTCTGCTGGGTTGGTTTGTTTGGAATCTTCACGTAGGAGAAGCCTTCCCCACACCCTGTAGGATCTGCCACCCCAGTTACTTCCAGGAGACACTTGCCCTTCATGGCTGCAATGAAGGCCCTTGTAGTGTTCCAGGGGGCAGTACGCACCTGGATCAGAGAGGAGAGTTTGGAACGCTGGCGGCACAGCCCACAGGAAAGTATGAGTACCTTTCTATTTCGCCTTCCCCCATCCCAACCCCCTGAAAAGAATAAGCGGACCTTTGAAGGTGCACAGAACGTTGTTCTCCTTTCTCCTACTATCTCAAAAGTGGGTTAGCTGGCTGACCGTGTCGAAGACATGCTCTGCAATATTCAGAACTTCACCGCCAGCTTCCCCGCCCCCCGCCGCCCCCTAAGTGCAGCTCATACCAATAAGCAAATGAAAATGAATGCCGAAGTATAGCTTTTCTTCTTGTAGCTGCTTTGACTTCCCCAAACTTTCTGAACGTGAGCAGTCAGGCTATACAAGCTGAACAGCCGTCCCTGCCCCAGCAACATCAGGTCAAGGCCCGTTACTTATTGGCCGTAAGGCTCTTTCCACTGTGCCCGTTTATAAACAGTTCAACCCTCTCTGGGTGTTGAAATCACATCACTAACCACACTTGATCATTTAGGAAAGCGAGGCAAGCATGTGTCAGAGGTACAGTGTGCACTCAGTGGTTCATTCTTGGCTCCAAGTTGTAGCTCGAAGACTGTTTCGTAGTTTTTCTACATCAGCACCTCTCTCCCCACTCCCCACCCCTCACACCTCAGTATATGAAGAGCACAGAAACACTTTCCCCCATGGCATGGCTGGCTTCCCTTGCCTGCTTCTGTTCTCAGCTAACTTCTTTCTGCTCTGTATTACAGGCTGAATCGCCATGGGACACGGGATCCCCAGGACACCAGCACACAGCTGGGAAACGAGGAGGCGGCTGGGGAGCTATCGCTGGTCGCCAAGGAAGAACGGATGAGGTGAGCTCACAGGAATCGGCACAAGGTTTACCTCATCATCAATCTTCATCTGGAAATCCTCCTCATTCTCTTCTTCCGGAGCAAAGAAAGACTTTTCCCCATAACCAGCGTCCTAGAGAGGGAAGCAAGCAATGACAAGTCACCCAACAGACAGAGCCGTGCCATTCCGGGTCCTTAGGGCAGAGACAAAGGCGGCCGTGTCCGGCTCAACACTGCATCGGGTCCTCGGCAGCGGTCCAGGTACTTGTTCCAGGCTGGCTGGGTCAACAGGTGCTTGAAGTTCACAGGGAAGATTCATCGTTTCCTCAGTCCAAGTCTCAACTTAAGCCCCTCGTAACTGAAGTGCTATGGGGCAAGAAGCCAGCTCAGGCCCCCTGGTCCTTGCCCATTCTGGAAGGAACAGAACTGAAAACGTATGCCGGCGTTCTCTTCCACGCTACACCTGCAGCATTCGGGCTCGCCTGGTTGGATACGGCCTGCGAGGGACTTCATTGCTCACAGAGTGCCAATCACCACCCAGACAGAGAAGCAACTCTTTTTCGGAGCAAAGTAACTTTGCCAGTGCCTCAGAACACAGGAGGCACCTCATCCGTTCGGAATCTTTTCTGGATGAAAAACCAGGCAGCATCCCCCTTTAAGGCCCTGGAGTTTTCTTCTAAAAGGTGAGGCACAGCTCAGTGGAAGTGAGGAAGTGAGGAAGGAGAAGGTGGGTGAGTTACCTTCAACCGCTGCTCTGCTGCTATCATGCTATAATAAGCACAGCACTGCTCTGGAGACACCATGGCTCGGATCTCTTCTTCAGTTGGTAAACGGAAATCGGTCTTCAGCACCCACCAGTTTGAGTCCATCCCTGGAAAAGACTCAGGAAGTAAAATTCCCACTCTCCCGATACCATGCACAGCTTTGGCCACAGACCACTCCTCAGAAGAGAACTTCAAGGCTGCTGCCACCGGGGCCTACCTGTGCGCTTGAAGTCAGCACAGAGCTTTAGTCTCTTCCGGATACTGCTCTCTGAGTGAGAAGGGAAGGCTTTCTTGATGTCCTCCATCCGGATCCTCCGTGGACGGTCTCTACTCTTCCAGAACAAACGGTATATGAAAACCTGCCAGTCAGAGGCCAAACGAACGAATGAACAATCTCTCTGAGAAATCTCCAAGGTCCGGGAGGAAGGCGAGAAGCAGCTAAGCTCCCCTCCCTCCCTGCCCCATCCCACCAAATCAGACCTGCAGAAAGTCTCTAATGTGAGTGTTGGCCCGTTTGGAGTTGGGACCAGGAACTTCGAACAAGGGGCATTGCTGGCCAACAACAAAGATGTCAACCAGCTCCCGGATATAGTAACCCTGCCGCGTCCGAATAATCAGGAAGTCTGTTTCGGGCATCTTATGGAGATAAATTGGAGCCCGGAAAAGGTTGTTCTCAAATGCCTATCAAAAAGAATACAGGAATGAGGAATGAGACCCAGGAAAGCACTTGATGAGGAGTCTGACCAGAGAAGAAGCTAGCCAAATTTGTTCGCTCTCTGTTCTCTAGGATGTCTAAGTTGTCTCTAGCGGCAATAAAATCCCAGAATTCCAAAAGAAAATATAGGGTTAAATACAGTGCATACTCACTAGCCCATTTCAGGAAAGAAACCCAACTATAACCTGTGGAAGAAACCCACTCTTTAGGGAGACACATGCACAGGTAAGTGTCTTTCTCTCAGAAAGCAAGACACATAGAGATCAACTGTCCCTAGAAGTCTAGGATTTTAGGAATGGCTTTTGAGAACAACTGAAGAGGAAAGCTGTTTAGCATATTGGTGTGGGGAAAAAAGACACGATGGAGGAAAGAAACAAAAACCAGGAAGGGGGTGCCAGAGTCTGAAGAAGATGCTTAACACTGACAGTATACACAGAAATGAAGGGGGCTACAGGCTTTGGGGGGCAAACAAGGAATAAAGCAACAGCAGCAAGCCAGGAAAAAGGCTGAAATGGCAAGACATTAGAAGGCCCAAGAAACAGAAGAAATGGCAGTATGTCCACCAGAAAAGGCAAGGCAAGGTTGAGAAGCACAGCGGGCCCCTGCAGCAGGCTCACGAAGGGCTGAGGCAGAGGCAGCACATGGACTCTTTGTAAAGAACCAAAGGCAATCTCTGGGACTGAAGGCTGCAGATGGCACAGCTCAGGCATGCTCGTTACTCCAAAGTGACCATGACTAATATGGCCAAGTCTCAATTTTCCACATGTGGCGAATGCACTTTGGGGATTAGCCATGGCAAATTTTTAACTCCAGGTTGACTTCTTTGTGTCACCCGGATGTTTTTGAGCTCCCTCTCCTCACCTGTGCTTGGGGAAAAGGAATTCACTTTCATCTTAGCCTAAGAATCAGATATTTAGGAAAAAAATCCACCCCCCTTTAAAAAAAAAATCATACACTATATTCCAGACACAAATCTAACACTCCACTGTTAGCCTCCCATGAAGATTAGAAACTTAGAGGTTGATTAGAGTTGCCTTGATGATACTATTCACATCCTCCCATGACTGACCCTTCTGGGACTGGTTAGCCCCCATCTAGTCTTTCCTTTGGACTAAAATTAATCGGTGGGGGGTGGGGGAGGTGGGGAGGGTGAGGGTCAGAAAATGGGAAGGGAAAGGAGTTCCTCACCTGCAAAAGCTGGCCAGGGTGGAGAGAGCCCAGGAAAGGAGATGTGTGGCAGTAAACTGTTTCTCCATACTTACAATCAGGGGCTCCAGGGTCCTTGCCAGGTTTCTAGGAAGAAGCAAACAGAGCCAGTTAGTGTGAGCGAGCATAGTGTGAGCAGAGAACCATACTGAGCCCCTCAGGGATATGATGAAGTATACACAAAACCCAACTCTGTCCCCAAAGGAGCTTATGGGCTAAAGGGGGAGAGGATGAATACAAAGCTATATGTTAACATCATTGCCATATGTAACGGCAATGCCAGGCAGATTCCCTAAACAGACTCACCCGTTTATAGTAGTTTTTTATCTTGGTTGCCATGCCGACCTGCATCATTAAGGGACCATTCTCCTCACTATACTCAGCAAGAATCAGATCTCCGTCTTTGCCTGTCAGGTCCTGGGGTGTGCGCATAAAGAACATCTCCCCACCACCTGAGGCCTGGCGTTCCTGTTCTCTCATCTGCCCAGCACAGAGAAAGCACAGGCCTCATCAGAGCACAAAGCCAAGCCCAATACACTTCATCCAAAGACGGAGACACACCCTCCCCACCCACAACCCCGTCAACCCTGCCCAGAAAGGATCTACTTTGGCTTTCTTCTTGATGTGTTTCAGCAGGGGCTGGACAGCGTGGGGGCCTGGCTGGGACAGGGCCCCAAAGGAGTACTTCTTCAGAGGTGGGCGGTGGAACTGCCGGAGTTTGACAGGGCCCATGTGTGTAGGGAAGAAGGGCTGCCGGAGCTCCACCGCGGGGATTGAATGCTGAAAGAGGCAACAGGCAAGCTCTGACTGGAGAACTGACCCAGTGCCAGGCAACAGCCTCCAAAGACAGGTACCAAGGACCTACCCATTTCTCCGTTCAGAGAAAGTTACTTTTACCTGTATAATGTTCCCTCCAAAAGTGCCTCGAAGACCCTGCTGCTTGGGGTAGTAAAATTCATCATTGGACAGGTTCCAAGGGTCCTTCACCTCCGGCTGGGACATGTTCTGATCACCCACAGCAAATGGATATCACTCAGAGAGCTCCTCAACTGCCCAAAGACCCCCACACCCAAGCCCAAGTCCCCTCGCAGACCTGCTGTGGCTCCTCCTTGATAACTCCCGTTTTCCCCAAGAGGATTCGACTCTTCTTCAAAGAGGATTCTTTCTTATTTTCCTTAGAGGGGGAATTTGATGTCGTCTCTTCCTTTTCATCAGGTATTTCTGACAATGAAACAAAGATGGCTCAGGAACGGCCTTCAGGAAGACCCGTCCCTTACTGAGAATCCTTTATAGTTCTAGGTCAAACCCCAAGAAAACATTTAATCCAAACCCTTCTGTTTACAGATGAGCAGAATGGCTGACAGTAGCCAGATGGGTTCCCCAATCTCGAAGGTTTTCGGAAAACCAGAAACCTTTTTCTGTGTTCCCTTACTAGGCTGACAAGCAGGGAGGGAGTTTGTCCCAGGCCATGAGGAGCAACCCTCTGTATACATCAAATGTTAGCTGAATGACCTTCAATTCCACTCCAGAAATCCCCTTCCCATCATCCTTAACCAGCCAGATATTCTCCGTGTGTGTTTATATACACACATTTTGTGTACGTCCGCAGATATGTGTGATTTGATGTATATATGTATATGTATATATGATTTTACATAACATACAAAATTACGTGAGAATGTGCATTTTGCCACTACTCAAACACTTGATGCTCTCCCAAAATCATTTCCCAAAACTAGGGACCAGCAGCCACAGCGGCAATTCTAGGTGTCCCCCAGCTCACCTTTTTTCCAAGCCCAATCTGAAACCGTCTCATCCAGCCCTCAGCCTATAGCAAGGTAGGTAGTATTCCTCCCTGCACCCTTTCCCTGCCCCATGCCCTCACCCCATTATGCCCTGGTTCTCTCCTGCCACTGGATCCCATGAGTCAGCTACACGGATGGGAAGAAGAACACCGCCATACCCAGGATGAGATTCTCGTCATTCGGATCGAGCGTCAGTACGGGAGGCTCCAAGAGACGAGGCATGGCCAGGGCATCCCAGATGATATTGTCTTCCCAGCGGCCGTATACCAGCTCCTCGTTGTCAATTGGGAAAATGGAGTACCAAGGCTTGTCGTCATCCAGAGTGGCAGTGAAACCTATTGGAGACGGAAGAAGGGTCCTTCACGATAGGCAAGTGAGGAATGGCCCAATGCTCATTCAGCCGTGAATAAGGGGAGATAATACCAGGACAGGTATAGAGCTCTCTGCCTGAAGAGAAACCAACACATCACTGATTTGGAGGAAGCGGCATTTTTCACTTTTTATTTCCCAAAGCAGAGCTGATAAAGATGTGTTTTAGAAAAGAAGACATACTACAAGAACAAAGCATTCGAGATTCAGACAGATTTCACCAACGTCAGTAATAACCTTTGAGCTTTTTTTTTAGTGAGTTAGCAGAGAAAAGTCATCAAGGGCTAGGCCCGGGGGTCCAATCCCAACACTCCCCTGGCTTCGCCACCCCCAAGGTCACAGCTGCACTCAAAATGGAGCCTCTCCCCCTCCCACCTTGCTGAGCATTGTATGCCATGGCATTCCTGGTCATGCTGGACGGAAGCCAGCCAGCAAGGCTGGCCCGCTGAGGCTTTGTCCCTTTGTGTTTGATGTCTTCCCCATCCCAGATGATGTCATCCTCCCAGTGTAGCTGGGTAACCATCAGGAAGTTCTCATCGGCCAGAAGATCCCCTGCTTCCTCCAACACACCCAAATCCTGCATTAGTAGAGAAGGCATCAGGATGCTGGGACCTGGGGCCTACCATTTAAACAAAGCAACCACCCTGCCTTTGGCATCCACGCAGTGAGAGCGTGCTCACCAGACACCCATGACTTAAGAAGGACACTCAATTTATAAAGCTGAGTGGAAAAGCACAATACAAGCCAAGCAGAGGAAGAATGAGATTGCTCTTCTCCCAACACCAAGTCAAGCACAGCACTCTTCTCTCCTTTGCCACAGCTCCAGCGGGCCACGTGTTCCCAGCCAAAGACTCAGAGCCTCTAACCCCACCACTACATGAACTCCTCTTATTACCTGCTGTTGACTAGGTAAGTCAGCAAAGAAGGCCCAAGGCGCAATGAGCCATGGCTTCTAGTCTGTCCCCTTGTCCCCTCACTTCAAAGCATCTCACCTTCTCCACCATTCCTGGCTTCGTTGGCCGCTCATCTTCTGCGCTTTTGAGTTTGAAGCCATAGTCAAACCCGCTGCCATCTTCAGGGACACCCAACATGTCATACCACAAGCGGGCAGGACCATAGCGCCACTCAGCCACCTTTGGCTTGGTGTCTGTAACTTTGTCTATGTCTCCAGCTGACTGAGAAAACTTAGACTCCACAGGAGCCATCATTGTGATCTACAGGAGAACAGGGAAAGAGATAGAGAGGTCCAGCCTCCTTTGAATCTCAAAGCAACAATTTCTATATTGGCAATGTCTTTTATCAACCAAAAAAAAGAACTTCAGACTTCCTGTGGCTGCTGAGAGGCAACACAGTCAGAATGAAATTACTTTAAACAATCCCAAGGAACATTTGAGCAAAAGATATCCTTGGCTAAGGGTGAGGCTAGAAGAAGCCATGGAGTGATGACACCAAGAAGATCTTACCTCCTCTTCAAGACTTTCAACTCATCAGACCCTGAATCAAGGTCTGCCCCCCCGCCCCCACCCCATCACATTCCTCATCTCATCAGTTGGGGAAATCTGTGAGATTAAGCCAGGATTCTCCAGTGATAACTGTCAGGAGACTCAGCCCACTGGGATGTCCAGACTCTATTGTGCCTACCTCGTCATCTGAGAGACACTGCTCTGGCAGGGGAGGGGGAGCAAATTCATAGGCCCATGGTGATTTTCTCTCCAGCTCAGGGTCCCCTGGGCACTCGCCCTCCTGGGGCTCTTCTTGTGTCAACTCTCGGTGCTTTTTCTTCCTCTTTCTTCGAGCACTCCGCCAAACAGATGGAACATTCTTCCCTGGGCCAAAGAGACGAAGGAAGCGCAACACCTAGGACAGAAAGAGTCTGAGATTGAGACAGGAGCCCACTGGGCAGAAGACAGTACCAAAGTTTACCCGGCTGCAGAGGACAAGTCTGGGTTACTAAATGCTAGTCCAGTACACCTACAAATGGAAGGAAAAACAATCACACCCCCCTTGCTATCATCCCTTTGTGCAACTAGAAGAGAATAAGTCACTTCTGCCATCAATCTATCCAGCTGTAAAATCCCAGGAAGGAGTACAAAGAGAACTCCGCTACTCCAGAAACACTATCCCTTGATTCCCACAGAGCACAGGCCACAAGGAGCACAAGACACAAAAACACTTAGATTACTGCCATTCTTGATTCAACATCTCGCGTACAACTCTGCCTTGAACCAAGGTTCGCCATGAATTTGGCCACCCACCAGTGTAGGGCCTCAGTTCCAAAAGCTGCATTTACAATAGCTGGCTTGTTTTAGTCCTGATCACTCAACTCAAATGCTACTTTCACGAAGCCTTCCTTGTTTCACCTTTCCCCTTGTGCCTGCATCCCCCAGCACTGATCAGCCCCCTCTCTAAGGCGCTTACCATGTAATCTTGGGGATTCCACTTATCTGTCTTTGTAGCATCCCCCTTCTAGAGCACACAGAAGAACAGCAGTGGGGCAGAGTAGAATGAGCCCTGGGCTTGTAGTCAGGAGGCCTGAGTATGAGTTCTAGCTTTGACACTTACTAGTTCCGTATGCTTCAATAGGGTTAATTATAGTTATGGTCCTTCCCACTTCAGAGTGGTGTTTCTGAGCAAGGAAGACTTATAGCGCTATCCAAACAGAAGCTATTATAATTTAGGTTACATCTTATATTATGACAATTCAAATGTTTTATAATTTTTTTAAATTTCCAGCACTTAAGCTTCATGATCTACAAACAGGAGGCAGAGTAGTAAAGAAATGCTTGATGGGTTTTCTTCATTGGCTTCCATTCCTACCTTAGAAGGCTGAGCTATCAGAAGCAAATACATGGTCTTTTTTTCCATTGCCCATGTGTTCTACTAAGCTTGGGCTGTCTTTTCCCTTCTCTTTCCACCTTCACATCACAACCCTCCTAAAATATAAAAATCTACCATACCTTGCCTGGACGAAACTCCGGAAAAAGCTCTGTGACACTAGGTAACACTTTTGTGGAGTCACGCTGCATGATTCCAGCCAAAGGAAGAGTGAGCTTGCCCTCCTTCGACTCTGTCTGTCTTGTTTCCTGTGGGCCCATCTCAGATTCTGAGTCTGAAGAACTACTGAAGTCAACCTTCTCAGAGGTCGAGGAGGAAGAGGCAATGATAGATGGCAGAATGATGCCATCTCCATCCTCTGGTACTGCTGCAACAAGAGAAGGAAGTACACTCGTCATTTCCACCAAGGTCAGCTCAGAGCCCCACATCAGTCGAGGCACCAATCGCTCACAGAATCTCTGTCACTGCATCTCATACCTAGTATCCCTAAGGTTGTAACAAGAGGACAAAACATAAACCATATCACCAGTCCTCTCTGTAAACCCAAAGAAGGCTGGGGAAGACTGGATCACAAAAAAAAAAAAAGGGCAAGTTTTCTAATAAGACTCTGCAGGATTCAGGCTATATTATGTCCAGTTCTGGGCACCATTACCTAGAGAATTTGCAGAAAGTTGAGTATAACAATGAAAATGCCTGGAAAACCAGACCCATGAGGAAAGGCTAATGGAATTCAGGATCATTTAACCTACAAACGAAAAGCCAGAAAAGAGAAAACTAACAGCAGTGTACTTCCACTAAGGGCAGATCAAGAAGAAATGCGGAAAAACTGAAACATAAAGGGCTGAAAGTAACCTTGAATTGAAACTTTCTACCAAAGGAGGCCAGGATTCTCCCAACCGACTCAGCCACGGGAGGGAGAAGAGTGCACTTAGAAAAAAGATACAGACAGTGATTAGAATTAATACTAGCTAGTCATTATTAAGGTTTACAAAGCACTTTACACACACTAATTTGGTACTCCCGGAGGGAGGTGCTGCTATTACCCCCATGGGGGGGGGGGGCAGAGAATAATATTATTACCCACTTCAGGCTGCACTGAGGCCCCAAGGTGAAGTAATCTGCTCAGACCAAGAAGTATCTAAGGAAGGTCCAAACCCTAGACTTCCTGACTCCAAGTCTAGAACTCCTACAAGTCTACCATGATGCCCCTCTATCAAGATCACCTCTGAAGGGGCCTGCTGGCCGGATACATCGTTATTTTACTCTTGTTCTAGGACTATTGGCCCAATAAGCCATTTCTTTAAGACAGCCATCTACACTGTCACATTGACTTGAGCACGCTGGAAAATCATTCCAAATATTTGGAAAGTCAAACTTCCATATGGCAGTTAAGCTTTGGATGTTTCATGTGAGAACCAGCATTAGGTGAATAAAGCCCAATAGGGCATTAAGTACTAGCTGTGCATGAATATCACCCTATGGAGTCAAGACCAAACTCAGAGATCTATGGAACGTATATCCAAGGAATGATTCCTAACCAGTCCTACGCTCCTTCCCAGCAGTTCAGTTTTGCTGACTAGCCCCATGCCTTTCTGTTCCAGGCTGGGCTTCAGATCATGCTGGCCTGATCATTCCCGAGGCAATACACCAAAGAATGGTAACTCTGAAGGGACACTCACAACACACAGCAGGGTCCTGGACATCATCCTTCCTCATAGGTCCTGGTGGGGGAGGTGGGGGAGGCATCAGCTTGGAATCGATGTCTTCACAGTCTGCATCATAGTCATCGTCATCATCTAAGAAAACCAAGAGATAGCCCAGTCAGGATGCCTTCTCTGGAGTCAGGGACTAGCCTGGAGTCTTTCCTAAATACAGAGCACACCATCCCCACAGGGCACTCTGTGACCCCTGCAGAACACACAGGAGATGCAGCCCTTGCCTTGCTTAAAAGATGGAATGTCCACACAGCCAAATATCACACCATACACACAAGCACGTAACCTTCCTGGGGAATTGGAGGGACTCACATGAACCATGGGTAACCTTTTCCTCTGATCAAGTCTTAGCCTCCCCTTTCCACCCCCACATCCTTGACCTTCTTTTTCTCAAGTTTTGAAATGCATTTGACTCACTTTGCTATTTTTTCTAGCCTGTATCTCCAGAACATCACTCTCCTGGGTCTCCCACTTTTTAATGGCTCCTTCTGTGTTTTCTGCTGCCTTGCCTTTTTTCTCCTGCTCTTTAACTGTTTGTCCCTCAAAGTGCAATGCTGAACCCCCTGCTGTTGTGTCTCTCCCTGTTCACTCCCTTCCACCTGCACCAGCATGCTGCTCACTCCCACAGCTGTACTGCCAGCCCTAACCATGTACCTTCTTGTCAGTTATCTGGCTCCTATGATTTACATCCCCCCTCCACTGAGATGCCCCAACAACTAAACTTGAAGATGTGTTTGTCATTGTCTCCCTCTCTCTCTGTCACACTGTCTCACCACCCCCCCACCCCCGCCCAGAGCTCTTTTTTATCCCTTTTCAATTCCCCCATTATTTTCAGCATTGTCCTCTTGTTCTCTCCCAGGTTTTCAACCCTACTCAGTCTGTCAATAAACATTTCTTGAGGACCTACTATGTGCCAAGCACTTTGCAAATATTATTTCCTTTGATCCCCATGGGTGCTCAAGATGTAACTGATAAGGCAGAAGAGATTACTACTATGGTTGCTTGGCAGTTACCAAATGGCAACAATGTATGCATGTCTTGACAGAATGAAGAATGAAATACTTCCAATTTTGTGCCATATGAGTATTTCAAAAGAAACAGGCTAGCTGAAGACCACTTGGAACTAAGCTGAGGAAAGGAAGAAAAGCAGACCCAAGGCACAGGTAGCAGGGACAATGGCAATAGCTGGGCCCAAAAGCTGGGGCCAGGGTTGATCACCACAGCAGGAATATTCTTAGGCCCTGTAATGGAAGAATGTGGACAGCTCTCCAGGAATCACCTGAGGGGCAGGATGGTTGCAAACTGGTCATTGCCTGATGGTATCTTCGGCTTTCATCTTCTGCCACCTCAGTGATGTCAGAATAGTCTACAGCATCTTCAGTGCTCTTAACCCAACCTAGAGGGAAAAAAGGATATCTTATAGGAAAAAGCAACCCAGATTCCCCCAGATCATTCCTACCACAGCATTCCCAAATGTCCAAGACCCCAATTTCACCTTCTTCATCCACGAAGGCACTGTCCGTTCCAGGCACTTCCTCTTCACTTGCGGTGATTTCAGTGATCAGATTGCCAAGACCCAAAGCCCCAAGTCCTGCCAAGTGCTTCTTAGACTCCTGAAAAATGAGACAGCATCAGAGCTGAGAACCCCTAACTAGATACCACTCTCCCACATTTAAGTTTACATTCCTATTGCAGCACAAAACGTATCCATAAAGCAGCAAGATACTTTGGACCTGCTAAAAGAATGTAACCTGTACAGGCTCAGAAATAATCTTTGTACTTGTTAAAAGTACTGTGCCCATTTCTGGTCACTATACTTTAAAGGAGGTGTGAAACAACTGGGAAGAATTCAAGAAGGAACGAATGACCAAGATAACTAAAGGGAAGAAAAATGGATTCCCCAAGAAAAGTTCAAGAAATCAGGGTGGTTCGCTTAGAAGAAAGCCAAGGAGATAGCTCCACAGTTTATAAATAAACGAGGAAGCAATGCTAAGAAGTAACTCTCTGAACGTCTACCAAGGTTGAGAGAAAAATTTAAATTGAGGGAGCAGATTCCTTTGGGTGTGAGAAAGAAGGCAGGTGAGACCCGACAGAAACGAACACTTCAAGGAGTTTGTGAAATCTCCCTTCCTAGAGAGTTTCAGGAAATGGACAGAGCTCTGTTCTGAACGATCCGCTTTTGTCTGAAGGCAAGGAGCTGAACCGATCGCCCTCCTCAGATCAGATCACAAATGTAGGCTCGGCTAGTCACCCAGCCCAACCCTCTATTTGACAGCTGAGAAAACCGAGGCCCAGAGAGGGGGAGAGGAGCTTGCTGGGGACCGAGATGGCACGGCTTAAGCGTCGAAGACCGAAAGGGCAGGCAGCCCGAACTGTCCCGGA
>CM053628.1:1522244-1552338 GCA_028646595.1 Phalanger gymnotis | reverse complement strand
CAGTGTTATGATGGAGAGGGCCCTCAAACGAGTTAGGCAAGGTCAACTGGAGCCAAGTGGTAAAGGCTTTAAATGCCAAGCTAAGAAGGCAAGAGGGAGCCCCTGAAAGTTCTTGAGCAGGGGAGCGACATGGTCAAACTTGCATTTCAAGATCATTTGGCAGCTAAGTGAAAACTGGATTAAGGTGGAGAGAGACTGGGAGCAGGGAATCCAGCACAGTCCGTGGGACTGTAGTGTAGCAAAAGGCAGGGATGAGAGATGTTATGAACAGAACCAACAAGACCCGGCAGCTGATGGGCCCAGGACTGCCATGAACTTGGCAAAGGGCTGTGCCCAACAGAAAAGCCCAGCCTTAGCCACGCTCATTCGGCTACTCCATCTGCCGGCCTCGGGGGAAAGGGAGCAGCCGAGGCTTGGTGTTCTACCTCCGGCTCCTGCCTTAACCAGGATTTTCTTGGAGTCCCTCCTCACTTCTCACCAGGGATGGATGCAACAGCCCAGAACTGCCTCCAGTCTCTCTCCAATCTGTCTTTGCCTCAGCTGCCAAACAGACTTTCCTTAAGAACAGTTCGGAGCCTGGCATTCTCCCTCTCAAGAAGCTTGAGGCTCCCTCTTGCCTCTAAAATAAGAAACAAGCTCCTCGGTTTGGCATTTAAAGTCTTGCAACAACAATGGATGGAGCTCTTTTGAGTTCTCTTTCCAGACTTTCCTATTAGTTCTCTTCCAGAAAAATGGGCCTATTTGCTCTTCTCCATTTCCGGACGTACCATCTACTTCCCCAGGGTTTTTGCACAAGTTTGCCCTGCCCTCACGCCCTCCTCACCTTGGGCTCCCTGGCTCCGTTCAAGACTAAGCCTCCCATGGGAGGGTTTCCAGACCTATCTTCACCCCATCTCTGAAGCAGAAAAAAGTCGGCTCCTTTGGGGGGAGGGAGGGAGCTTTCACTTTTGTATTTGTATCGCCAGCTCCTTGGTCGGAGTTAAGCCCTTAATTAACGGTCTTGTGAACCTGTTATTGGGAAAACCCCCTCCTTCCGGGGCTGGGGGGCAGCCTCCAGCTCTTCGGGCTGTCTTAGGAGGCCAGGAGGCCCTTATTTCTTCCAAGCACCCCTGGCACCATCTTGGCAGCCCGTAGCCTTTCCGTCTCATCGCCTGGCCCCATATTTGCTAGGACTACAGTCCTCAGTCCCCGAAAACACAGCCGCACTGTCTCCTCCCTCCCAAGGCCAAGGATCGGGCCGGGAGGGCTCCGGAGCCACCATTTTCGTAAAGCAGAGCCAGCAGCTCCGCCCCTCCCTCTCCCCCCCGCCCCCGACCCCGGACACCTGCAAACACCTTTACGCCCCCCACCGTCAGCAGAGCGGAGCATCGGGGCCGGGCATCGGCCTCGGCATCCCGCGGGCGCGGCGGTCGGCTCCCAGCCCGGGTTCCGCCCAGCGCCCACGGCTGCCCACGGGGGAGACGGGGAGGGGCACAGAGGGGAGGGGGGCCGCCAGCCAGGCCCGACGGCCCGGCCCGTCGCGTCCCACCCTCCGGCGCCGTCCGCGCCGGCCCCCTCCCCTCCGCTCCCCGAGCCTCCTCGATCGGGGAGGGGCGGGGGCCGGCCTCCCCCGCGGTCTCTCACCGTGGCCCGTGGCCCGTGGCCCGCCGGCCGCCGCCGCCGCCGCCGCCGCCGCCTGACTCCTCGCGGCCACTTCCCAGGCTCAGCCGGCCAGCCGCCCCAGCTGCACATCCGGGAACTCCCAGAGGCTCCTCCCCGTAGCCGCGGCCCCGTGACCTCCTGGGAAAGCTCGCGGGGTGGGAGGGGGGCGCGCCCCGCCGTGGCTGGCCCCACCCCCGCTGGTCCCTGAGGCTTGCCAGTGTCCTCTCGGAAACTGACAAGTTGGGGGCTGGGCCCGGTCGCAGTCCCAGATCTCGGGACTGGCCCCTTCCTGGGAAGCCGGCATCTCGGGCACTTAGCTGCCCAGGCCTCTCTGGGAGAGGGCAGTCGAGGCAGCGGTGTTTGCCGGTTCCCTGCACCCATGTCTCTGGGATCTCAGTAAGATCGTCCACTCGGAATGACCTTGGACTACCTGATCACGGCCTCGAGGTGGACGGCCACCTGACCACTGGCAAGAGAGAGGTCTTTATGGGCGCCGGGGCGCCGGCAGTTTGCTAACTTGTTGGAAGATTCCATGCCGTGGCAGTCGGGGGTTTGCAAAGGAGCTGCCCCCCACCCCGGGCCACCCCCAAAGCTGTCCCAATCTGCAACTTTTTACTCTAGACAAAGCCAGAGCAAACTAAACAGTTTATGAGCTTCTTTTGGGGCTGCCCCAAAATCTTTGGGGTCTTTCCCAACGAGGGCTGCCGAGCCAGGCCTCCCTGGCCCATCTTGTACCTTTTCTAGTTGCTCCTTTAAACGGAGAGAACTTTCTGTTTCGCGCTATTCAGTTGGCCAACTCCGGCCCTCAAAGAATCACAGAGCGCATTTCTTCCCGTCTTCCCGTCTTCCCTGGCGGCAGGAGGGAGGGAGGATCTAGCCAAAGCGAAGACATGTGGCCCTACCAAATCAGGCCCAGACTGCAAACAATAAGATATTCTTCCTAAAAGATTTCAGCCCAAGGTCTGAGCTATTCCAACTCTGCCTGCCCGCAGGCCCTCTGGGCAAGAACACTCCTTGGAATCTTTGAAGCTCAGAAGCCAGGGAAGCTGCAGTCTTTAAGAGGCCTGCTTCCTTCCCCGTTCACCTCTGGCCAGGGAGCGCCAGCCAAACTGGACAGTCTCCTCTCTAGCCCTCCTGCTCTCAAACAGCTCCACAGGCTTCTTGTAGTCACTTCCATTACCAATGTCTACCTACCTAGTATTCGGAAGCCCAGAAACTCAGCCTTCTGTGGTTTGGCCAGCCAATACTTGGGGAGACTGGAAGAGAAGGGGTTGCCCGATCATTTGTCGAAGGGCCACTGTAACTAAAACCCAAGACCGACCCCCATCTACCCACCCAGCCCCTCCTCTTGACAGGGAAGCTGTCTCCTAATTTGCACGGCTGCTCACTGGGGGCAGTTTGAAAACTTTTTGTGAACCCTTCTCAACAGTTCTGTCTCAAACGCCTGCAGGGTACCTTAAGCTTTTCTCAAAGTTAAGATTGTTTTTCTCTAAGGTCAAATGCCCAGGTAGCTAAAGCCAGACTCTTCTGAAAAGAACTGAACAGACCATATCCAGCACACCCATCCAATACAGGCCTGCTCCCAGGAGCTCCACCCGTTCCCCACCCCCCCCATAGAAATGAAAACAGGAAGTCTGTGCCTAACGACACCAGCCAACCTTGGCCTAGAATGAGATCTCTGCTCCTAGTCTGCATCTGAATCCCTCAGTTGGGCCACCCCACCCCACGGCACCCAGGGAACTGAGGAAACTCCCAGGTTGTTGGGTGGGATTGTAGTTTGGGGGCAGGTAGGGAAGGAGAGTCCCTAGGTTTAAGGGCCCAGGAATCACTCCCTGTTGGGGAGAATCTTAAGGCAGTAGGGCCAGGAAAGGGGCCAACATGAGCAAATTAGGCTAAGACATCCTCCTTCAGAAACCTTTTTACTAAAAACAAGGTGGATGTAAGCACAGCTTCATTTAGCAGCCATATCACGCCATCGCCTGAGTGCCCCAGTTGCAATGGCCTGTGGCTGATCAGCCCTCCCCCATCTCGTCAAGCAGCTGGCTTGAGCCCAGTCTTTGTCTGGCCACTCCCTCTGGAACGAACACGGAAATGCCTGATGACGGACTCAAAGTCACTAGGGAGAGAAGGGGCAAATGTCTCCAGGCTCTCGGGACCCGTCATACTCCCCTCTATATATACCGTACTTATGACAGGGTATCTGAGGTATTGCCCTGTCCTACTAGTTTTCATTACACGAGGAGCACCTGTAGAAGTTTGGAAGGGCCTTGAAGATTGAGCTTGTAATTGAGCCAAATCTGGGCAAGAAGCACCCATAGTTCTGTGCCTTGGCCTTCGCTCAAACATTATGCCAGATCTAGCAGTCAGGGGTGGGGAACCTGCAGCCTCGGGGCTGCACGTGGTCCTCTAGGTCCTCAAGTGCAGCCCTTTGACTGAATCCAAACTCCCCAGAACAGATCCCCTTTAAAAGAGTTGTCATCAACAAGTTTTGGCCCCCCAGCCTTGCTGCCCTTCCCCAGGCTGGTGTCGGTGAGTGCTGAATGTACATTGAGTACATTGCACCCTGTCTCCAACATTAGCCATGTGGCCATGGGCAAGTCACCCGACCTATTTCAGCCTCATTGATGAAACTGTGGGAATACCTTTAGTGCTCATCTTCAAGGGGGTTGTGAGGATTAAATGACAAGATACATCTGTCACCACCATTCCCCCTTCCCAGCCTCCAAGGCATTTCCTTGCAGCCTGAGAGAAGAGGCAACTAAGGAAGAAGGCCGAGGCACGAGCCACTTACGGCCTTGGGTCCCGAGCCCTGCCCTCACTGAGGCCACCCACTTGTATCATGGGCACATTTGGGCATCTCTTCAGCTTGCTTTCTCTGGAGTTCTGCTTCTCTACCACCCCAATTCCAGGAGAAACCATGACCACAGGAAGGCTCGGGAAGCACAGAACTATGGGATCAAGACTGTATGAACTCTATCACAGTTCAATTTACTCCATTCCATCAAGCACCCAGTAAGAGCCAGGCACCATGCCAGGCTACATCCCTTCTACTGGGCCAGGATCCTAGAGAAGTAAATGTTCACTTGCTGGAGATGGAGTCTTGTCCCAAATACTTGGTTCCAGGTTCCAAGCTCCAGAGCCAGGTAAAGGCTGCTCCACCATTTCTCCCCTACGTTCATTCGACCCTTACAGGGATACAGAAGCAGGAGAGCCCTGGCTATGAGACCCCAAATCCTTGTCCACAAAGCCTTGCTTGACTTCTCAAGGCCATGTTAAGCTCTCTTTCCTCTCAGCCCAGTTACTTGTAAGTGGTAGCAGTCACTTTAATGCTTTCTGGAGAGTGTTCACTATGGTTTTGCCTCTCGTCTCCACAACTAGGGGAACAAGGCTTGTGTTCTTGATCCCCCACTCCCCACCCAGGCTAGCAGAGGTTTGGGCACATGGCTTATATTAAATAAATTCCAGATTTATGTCAGAGACCAAAGGATAGTTGTGTGGCTTTGTTTTTTTTTTTTTTTATTTGGTTGTTGTTTCTTGTGCGGAGGCTGGGGAGGCGAGGAAGGCCATGACCAGGTACCGAGAGAGTGAATTGAGTGTCCATATGTTGTTCTTGGACTGAGGAGAGAGCAAGAGAATGACGCAGTGTGATCTGAGGACCACACAGTTTGTTTGAGCAGAGTAATAGTGTGGGAAGGACCCTTCTTGGGTTTTCCTACCTGTCCTACAACCCAGTACCCAGTAACAGCATGCAACTGACCATGCCCCTAACTCCAGTGTCCTAGGGAACTACTAAGATTCTATGAAAATACCTATCTAGTGGTCACTCTCCCTCAATCTCTTCCTCCTCTTCCTCTGTCCAGCTCAAATCATCATCTGAATCCTCAGGTTCCTCTCCAATCATCCCAAGCCCAACATCCTCCCGCGCTTTCTCAGCTGGCATTCCTGGGCCTGGCTGCTCCAACTGGGCCCAAGGCCCTGAGTCAGCCTTGCTTAGGGAGATCTCAGCCCGGGATGGCATGAGGGAGACAGAGCTCTGCTCCACCGTTATGACCTGAAGAAGACAGATGGAGGCAAAGAAAGGGAGAGGTATGAGGAGAAGAAGTTAGACAGAAGTCAATATGAAGGGATAAACAGGGAGAAAGAAGAGAGAGGTGAGAGGAAATCAAAGCAGGTGGAGAGACCCCCTCAACTTTCCCACTCAAAACCTGCTCCACCTCAGGGAGCTTCCAACTGAACCTTTCCAGCCCACTCCCTTAACTGCACTCACCCCCCAGAGCTCCACTTGTTCTTGGAAAACCCGGTTACCCTCAAAAGTTATGTGGATGTGAAGCTGAAAGGGAACAGAAACAGGTTAGGACAAAAGGCAGGCGAGGCCTATGGCTCTCCCTCGGTCCAGCTGCCAACTCGTGCCTGACTCAAACGCATCAGTTTGCTCTGCTCTCCCCACAATTAGCGCTCACTCACCTTGGTTGGATTGGTGTTCACCCAGCTGAGCGCAGGCAGCGGTCTCCGGCCATATACGGTCACCACTACTACAGAGGCCGTCTGGTGCCAGTCACGGCGGCAGGAGACCCGTCGCTGAGGGCGACATAACAGAATGGTGAAGTTTCCAAACCCACTTGATTATCTAGCAGTGCACCCAGTGGAATCCCAAGGAAATGTACTCGCCTCCTATCCCAAAGCATTGGGAGTACTGAGGAGTAGGATGTCACTGTGACAGTGCAAGGGAAGGGTGAGAAGACCTCGCTATGCTGGGTTCCAACCAAGAGGTCAAGCAAGTTGGGAGCTTACCTGCTTCTGCCAGACATGTCTACCGAGGCTACATCCTGGCTGCGCTAGGAACGTACTAAAATCCATGGTTGTTATACCACAGCAGCTCCAAGATTTCATCCTGCGGTGGGAAGGCCATCAAGGTGAGTTTGCCCCTTCTCATACCTCAACTGGCCCTCTTCTTTTCCTGTAAACAAATATGGCTTCACCCTATCTCTTCCCTTACCCTTCATGGAATTGAGGCCCTCCAGGATGGAAGCTGCAGGGGCTAGCATCACTCTCAGAGCCTTGGAACACCTTGAAAGGAGTGGGAAGTACATACGAAGGCAGGGAGGGAATAAAGGGACATGTGAGAGCATTCCCACTTCCACTTTCTCAGTGATACCCAATCCCTCCTCTAATCTCCCCAGGTTTCACTTACAGCACTACATCCTGGGTTCTGGCAGATGGAGCCAAGATGGACCACAGTGTTGGGGAGTCCTAAACAGCAGACAGGAGGTCAACAAGGACAGTTCTTGCCACCTTGGAATTCTACCTACTTCTCAGGCTGGATGTCCGCTAGACATCTTAAACTAGCTTTCCTTGAAACCCCTCCTCCCCTTCCTAATTTCATTATGACTACTGAGTCATCTAGGCCAGGGCTGTACAAAGTACAGCCTGTCTGTGTTTACTACGGGCGTGGAAATCGACATAAATGCTTTAACTAAAAAGTATTTGTTTCGATTTCTGTGCTTGTGGTGGACACAGGTGGGCTGCATGGGGGCACACAGCCTGTGTTTTGGACAGCCCTGACCTAGGCCTAGAAGTCGTCCTCACTCAGCCCTCATGTCCAATCAACTAGATATCATCTATCTCACCAATCTTCTACCTTCCCATCTCTCATATAGGCCTCCTCCTCCTCCTCTCCTCTGACGCTGCCCCCAGCCTGGCGCAGGCACTCATCACCTCACCCCTGGAGGCTGCCTCCAAGCTTTCCCTTCACCAGGTCAGCCTCTGTTCAGCCACTAACTTACTTTCCCTAAAGCACAAGTGCCACCATGTCATTCTCCCCCCCCCGCCCCATTCAATAAACTCCAGTGGCTCCCTAATAGCAACCTCTAGTATTAAAAAGAAAATCCTCTGGCATTTAAAGCGCTTTATAATCCAGCCATTCCCACCTTTCAGGTCTTTCCTCAACTCCATCCCCAGTTCCAAGTCCTCCATCCCGTGATATTGGCCCCCTCCTCCTACAAGGCACTCCATCTTGGGACTGTGCATTTTTCCATTTTTAAAAAAACTTACTTTTAGCTCCAAATTATCCCACTCCCCCACCAATGAGAAGGGAAAAATGCCTCCCCTCCCCCCTTACAAATACATATAGTCATGCAAAACAAATTCCCACATTAGCCAGGTCCACGAAAAGAAAGAAAAGGAAAAAAATCTGCTCCAGTCTGCAGTCAGCTCTGTCTGGAGGTAGGAGAGCACGTCCATCCGGAGTCTCGTGGAAGTGTGCACTTTCGCTGCTCAGCTCCCATGCCTGGAACCCTCCCCCTCCTCATCACCTCCTGATTTCCCTCAGGTCTCAGCTGAAATGGCACCTTCTGCTAGAAGCCTTTCCAGGCTGCCCTTATGCAAACTCCAGCACCTTCCACAACACTCTTTCCATTTAGCCTATTTCTATCTTGGATGTACACAGGTATTTGCACGGAACTTCTCCCATTAACCTGGGAGTAACTTGAGAACAGGCCCAGCTCGGCCTTTCTCTGTGATACCAGCACTTAGCATAGGGCCTGGCCCATAGAAGACATTTAACAAATGGTGGATGACGTGACCTGCTCTAGGCTCAGGGTCCTCTGGGGCAAGCTCCTTCTGTTTCAGGGCAGTCTCCAGGGCATGAGATACACTGAGAGGCAGGAGGCACAGGTTCAGTTCTTCCCTGTGGAGCACAGGAGGTTCAGATCTTCATGCCTAATGCAGGACCCCATGTCCAACAGCCCCCAGGCTCCACGAGTAATGATTCTGTGCCCATCGAGCTCATCCTCACACAGCATTTAACAAAGCACAGGCCTAGTGAGGCAACACACACATTCTTATCCACATTTTTAAACAGAGGAAGCTGAGGCTCCCAAAAGTTACAGGGCTTGTCCACAGTGATGGGAAGTGAGAGAACTGCCACTTAAACCTAGGGCTTCTTACTCTTCCACTAGACCATGTAACTCATTTAATTTCGATGTGGCTCAATTTCATTAGCCTTAAAATGGGGATGAGAATAGCACCAACCTCACCAGGTCACTGTAAGGATCAAATGAACGAACATATGGAAAGTGCTTTGCAAACTTTAAAGTGCTATCTAAACACTATTAGAAACCTCAGTGTCCCACGTGTGCAGGCGGGCACCCACGGTGGGTATCCACAGTGGGCACCCACTGAAGGCCTCTAGGGCCTTAGGTACAGTCCATCTTTCCTCAGATCTACCTCCCTTATCTTCCAGCCCCACAGCCCCCCTCATTCTACATGGTGCTCACATCTCCTCTTTACCAAATGCCAGCCTTTCCCATCTCATCTCCCTCAGTGGGATCCATTAAATGAGACAGAGAAAACACTATCCTCCCAACTCAAGATGTAGCTCTGATGCCTCCTGCACCAGATGCTCAGGAACCCCCAAGGCTGATGCCACTGCCCAGCCTCTAGAACTTACGGAAGAGGACAAAAAATAACCCCCCACCCCCTCCCCTATCCCATCCTCACTTAGGCCTTTCCCGGCGAAGTGTCTCTGCTGACTTTGGAATGGTGGCCAAATGCTTGGGCCTCTGGAGGGTGCCATCAGTACTAGGGCTCTCCAGAGACTTCTCAGCACAGTGTGGTCCCAGGGTACAGCCCTAGCAGCAATGGAGTAATGAGCATCAGGGACGATACTGAGCTTTAGAGATCAAAAGGGGTTGGTGATCAGGGCAGAGTATTAGGGTTACCTGGATGCTTAAGAATTCTGAGAAATCTGTTGTTCGCTTACAGCAACAGGACCAACCCTAAGAAGAGAGGATTGGTTCAACCTGGACTGCTTGGTACAACCCTCCTCCCCCATCGTGTCCTAATAAGCCATTCCCAGAGCACTGGCTCACCTTAAGGGCATCATGGAAGATGGGCACCCCAGGGTGATGGCGACAGCCATCTGTGGAAAAGGTAAAATTGAGTATGAGAGCAAGAGAAGGTGCTGCTCAGCCACCACCCCAGCACCTTCCACTGGAAACAACTGCATGCTCAAAGCTCTATTTTTCATACCTGCCAATTGAACTGGGCAGGCAGAGGCCTACTGTTCTGGTTCCCCAGATCTCTCCCTTCAGTGCACTGAATTCACCACCTCTCTCCCCCAAAAGGCAGTTCAGGGAACAAAGCTACTACTCACCTGGAAGGTTGGCATCTGGGTCAAATCGCTGCCCACAGCCTTTATTAAAGCAGAGCATGGACATGGCAAGGGAGGGGGGGAGGCACGTCGTGGCACAATGGTCTTTTCAAAGGGGCTGGCAGCCTAACATTCAAGTACTTTGTATGTTATGACCATCTGGAAGGCCCAATGTCTATCTTTAGCTTGGAGGGCAGCACCTCCTAACTTGGGCAAAGATCTGCAGGTGGCCTTGTCACTCAATGGAGTAGCAGTGGGACTGGTCATGGGGGGAGGGCTCAGAGCCAGGAAAAGAGGCTGCTGGGAGAACTGGATGTGGGCCAGCTTGACTCCACCCCCACCAAGACCTTGGAACCTTAAGAGGAAGAGCAGCAGGGGGAGTTCTAGTCCTTCAAAGTGCCTCTGATTCTGGCATTTTCGATCTGGCAAGGGATTCTTATCACAAGAAACAAACCATCTTGGGTGCCCCCCTCAGGCAAAAGCCAGATGACCACCTGTCAGCTACTACAGGGGAAGAATTTGTTTTCAGGGTCAAGGCAGACTCCAAGGTAACCATGGGTGGGGTGCACTCCTTCCCCAAATCTTTCCAGTGCACCAGACACACATTTCAGGTTGTGCCCCAACCCCGAAAAAGACCTCTTCATATTCCCTTACCCCCAACAAAAGACACAACACAGAAGGTGGAAAAAGGCTTAAAATCTGTTTTTAATAATAATGTTGCTGTTGCATCCCTGTCTCATTTCTCAAATAAACTCCAGACTGTGAGAGGGCCCAATATCACCTACAGCAGTGAAAGCGGTACAGCACAGCTCCAGGAAGACAGGCAAGCCTTAGAGCTCCAGGCATGGCCAAGAGAGCACCAGCACCCAGCAGCCCCTGCCTCCAAGCTTGCACTCGACCAACAAGAAAGGGTGTTAACAATGACACGCCAGCACCTCCCAGACAGAGGCAAAGCCCCTCCATTAAACAAAAACAAAACCGATCATGGAAACCTAAAAGCAGGTAACAAAACCTTCTTCTCAGGACATAAAAGGGAACACTAGGTTGGGAAGAGGGAAGAGGTCTCCTACTGGTATTGTTGCCCGAACTTCCTGGACACACCTGAGGTCCTAACCAGAGAGGAAATGGGGGCAAGGATTGTGTCTAAGTTACTGAGGGAGCAGTGAGGGGAGAAAAGAGGAATGGTCAAAGGAAAGAGGGATAGAATGGGGTCTGCTTGTGCCATGGCCTCCCCCCACCCCCTCGGTAGCCTTCACATTTAAGTTTTAGGAATGCGCCACATAGAACTGCTTCACTAAATGCCCCTCCCTCGCCCCTCTCTGCCCTCAGCAAATTTCCTACCTAGAGTAGTTCAAGTGGGGAGGCCTAACTAGTAGGAGGAGTGGAGCCCCAACAGCCCTCTAAGGTAGAATCCTGGCTAGTCCAAAAAGGGTCCTTGTCTGCAGGGTCAGGGGAAACTCAACACTGTGACTCTATTAGTATCTGCGACGTTTGTTTGGGCCAAAGTCCCCTCCAGGAGTTCCTCGGTTGAATGCGGGAGGGTTTCCACCCATTGCCCCAAGTCCTTCCATTGTACCACCCTGGCCAAAGCGGTCACTGGGTGGTGGGGTCTTCAGTGCCAAAGGAGAAAGGGAGAGAGGTGTTAAAGCACATCCCCTAACCCCGAGCTCCCCACTACCCAAAGTCCCTCTCCCCTAAAAGGCTGCACAATGGGTCTCGTCTCTACCAAGAATGGAGCCGAAGCTATCAGGGTCTCTCAGCTTTAGGGTGACCAAGGCTGACGATACCAGCAAGAAAAGTTGTCAGAATCACCTCCCTGATAGCTCACCCCAGTTTCTCACTGCTGACAAGAATCCAGACATTGTTTGATTTACTCAAATTGGTCTTGTTTTGACCAAGCCTCTCGATTTGTGTATACTGAACTAACTCAGCATTCTTCTGGCCTAGACAACTGAATTGGACCAGCCCAGGCCACAACTGTTAGACTTGGGCCTAGCCAATATTGGCCCAGGTGGCCCACAAGTGAAGCATGTTTTTAGATCAGAGAGAGCAAAAGTCTTTGGGCTCATTACATCAACCCTTCTCCTACTTGTGTCTTTGACCTTCCCCCTTCCCCATAGGAAACAGCTGAACAATTGGCTCCTAGAGTAATATATCCACTAAGCCCAAACAGTATCTCCTCAGCACCAACTCAGGAAGTCTTTCTGCAGTTTGAAACATTGTCTCATAGGGAACGAAGCCAAAGTGGAGTCCAAAGTGCTGACTCTGGCACTTACCACCCTATGAACTCTGGGCCAAGTCATTTATTTAACCTCCTGGGCTCGTTTCCTCATTTTTAACATGAGGAGGTTGGACTAGCTGGCCTGTGAGTTCCATGATACTATGGAGTAGGGGACCTACGAAAGAACACCCCACAGAAAACAAGTGTCGCCTCCCCCATTGGTCCAAGGTACCCCTAAGGCCAGCCCTGCAAATATATTACCATTCCCATGGTTCCATCTGGCATCATTGGACCAGGCCCTGGAGCACTTGGGGCACCAGCTGGCACATTAGCACCTCCCAGGGATCCTCTGTTGTTTATGCCCATAGCACCTAAAAACAGCAATGTAAGGAGCTGGGGGGAGCTGGGAACAAGGACATCACCACAATTATGAAAACATTCATATTCCACGTACTCCCCAAGCTCGATGTGAACCAAAAAGTAAGCTTGTACAAGCCTCAAAGGCTCGACAAAGGCTCAATGCTGTGGCGTCGCACACCCTCCTCTGATTACCAGAGCCAAGTCAAGCATGGGGAGGGCATGGGATAGAAGGATAGCAGAAGCTACCTTCACTGTCCACAGCCAACTCTCTAGCCAGGCGACCGGCACAACACGATGCCACACAGCTAGCAATCACCTTGGCCCATATCGAATCACAGCCACCGGTCAGATTTTCTTCTTGTAGTCCTAGGCCCAAGGGAGTCTTGAGCCCACCACTAAGCCCCAGCAATGACGCTACCTGTACAAAGCAGCCACTAGAATATGGGGAAGGCAAGAGGGAGGGGGAATAAGTGCAGGGGCTGCTGCAGCCTTAAGTCTTACCTCCTATACCCATCTGGCCCATCCGCATCTCCTGCTCTCTCTAAAATAAACAAAACGGCACAAAAGTTCACCACAGCCTGTTCACCAAAACTTCATCAGACCCACCTCTGGTTTTGTTCTAAGGCCCATCTACTCAGAGCTGTACTCGCCCCCCATCCCTGGGAAACAGTTCTAAGGGAGAAGCAAAATAAAGAGGCCTGCCAGAAAAGGGCCCTCAGCATACTGTGCTGAGGCCACGCACAGGGAGTCAAGATCACCCCAGAGCTGCTGAGACATGAGCTACAGGATCTCCTATTAGAAAGGGATGCAGGGTATGGATCACTATCACCCAGGATCCCAGAGCAACAACCTGGCAGAAATACTTCGAGGGCATGAAGAAAGGGCAGCAGTGTCACCACAGAACTTAGATGCTAACCCAGAACCACAGGGGAGGACAGTGGCCCTAATTTTCACACTGAGCTCAAGACAAGGCCTTATCTAAACTGTTTCTCCCTACTTGGTCTGATACAGGTCATATCCCAGCTCTGTCTGCCAGTATAAGCTCTCTAAACCCAAGCCTGGCTCCTAGGGCTATTTCTCTTCCGAAAAGTTCTTTCAGTGAGCAGGGGCTGGCCCTAGAGTCCTTTGGTGTCCCAGACACCGGTTCCTAGTTGGTGTGTTATGCCATGAATGAGCAGCCCATCAGAGGTGCCCGGGCCTAAGGCACTCCGTACCGCATCAGGGAAGTTTCCTTTGAAGCCCTCCTGCTGCCGCCGCATCATTTCTTCCTGCTGCCGCCTCATTTCCTCCTCACGCCTCCTGCGTTCCTCCTCCTGCCTACAGGAAGCATAGGGAGGCAGTCACCAAGATGCTCAGGACACACCAGAACCAGCTATCCCACATGGGATCCTACCAACCACACCCAGCATTCTCTTCTGCTCTATGTCATGAGTAGGCCCCTCTCCTGTCCCTCGGGTGCCTCTGGGAACCAGCACTAAAGCTTCTCTTTAGAGTAGTCCCAAACCATGGCCAGAGAAAGGGCCTAGGAACAGCACAGCCTCAGTCTACCTGGTCTGGAGTCATGGAGGTGATTTTACCTAAGAGGATTTAGGAAGAAAGGCAGGTGATGGATAAAGTACCTGAGCTCCATTTGCTTGCGTTTCTGCACCTCCTGGTTATGCAGTTCCTCCATCCTTCGAAGCTCTTCCTGTCGTCTCATCAAATCTAGGAGACATTAGGCAAATGACACCCAGAGAATTTTTCACAAGCAATATTCCCATTTCCGTGTCAGAGGCTCAGATTTAGGGCTGGAAGATACCACCTCAGAAACCAACTAAGTTTAATCCTCTCATTTTAAAGATGAGAAAACTGAAGCCTAGTGAGAAGAGGCTACTCCACTCAGCTAGGCCACATCAAAGACAGGACTGGAACTCAGGCTTGCCTGACTCCAAGTCAAGGGTCCCAGCCACCACACTATGCTGTCTCCCATGGCTGAGTACATCCTCCAATAGAAAGCCTTCGCTCTGCAAAGGCTGCTAGCACCCAAGATGAGGGCAAACTGACAAGGCGTGAACAAGTTCTCTCTCTCCTACACCTCCATGTTCTCTAGGTTATGTGCATTATCTGCCTAGGAGCCTTCCAGAACCCCCTTCTGGCCTCTTGGGGCCCTCCACTTGCAGGCCTCACTCACCCTGCCTCATCAACATGACCTGATGCTCATGGCGAGCAGCCTCCATCTCCATCTCCAGTTTCTCTCGGGCCTCTTTGATATTTCGGTCTACTTGGTCCTGTTGCTGCTTCTCCATCTCAATCAGCGCCTTCCAGCGCATGGCATACTCATATTCAAAGGAGCCAGGCTGGGCAAATCGAGGTGGCTGCTCTCGTTCCCTGGTAACAGAAAGGCCCGAGGTCAGCTTCTACCCTAGGATTGATACCTGACAACCACAACCTTTCGAAGGGGTACTGGTCACAGGAGGTAGAAAACCCCGACCCATTCCTTCTAGCCCAAAGGATGCAAACTCAGAAGCTTAACCCCACCTGTCTCTCACATACACACAGACCTAAGGTGTTCTCTCTCACTTCTTTCTTAGAAATGAACATACGACCACATAATCGACTGACTTCCCAGGGTCACATACTTGTGAAATTGTTGGTTCTTGATGACCAACTTCTCTGGGAGCCCTTCTTCATCATCTAGCTGGTCCATCGGCTCCACAGTCACTGGCCTAGGAAATCTGGGAGACAGGAAAATGTCTTTAGAGCTTCTTCATGCTGGACTGAGTCAACTAGAGCGGGGACTCAAGACTGGACTGACTAGAGGAAAGCCACCAAAGAGAGGTCAGAAGAGGCTTTCACACCTAGTCCAGGGGGCGGCCCAGAAGATCTAGAGCTGACAGCCACCAAAAGCAGTGGCCTGCAGTTACCTGAGTACAGCCACTCACAACAGGCAGAGACACACCATTCCAAGAACTCTGCAAAGCACCTTGGGACAACCCCTACTGACCCACAAGACACATGACAGAACACTTAAACCCATACTTCAAAGCAGGTAGAGGTTTGAATGTTCAGATGGCCCCTCAACACGTGCTAGCTTTCTACAAGCCAAGCCAAGGGGCCAACAGCACACCATCTTCACCAATGTTAAGCTGGCAATGCAGCACTATCAGAGTGCTTAGCATTCAATGATTGGATTATCTGTCATTCTCTCGCTTTCACCCTCAGAGAGGCCATTTTGTTTTACAATCCTAGAAAAGACTTAAGAGCGTTCCAATGAGAATACCATGTCAGTAAAACTTCTTGGGCAGCTCACCCTAACTGCTTCAGGTAGAATCGGCCTCATCAGCTTAATCTCTGCAGGCCTAGGGGAAGAAGTCTTAGAAAACAAAGAACCTGGCTCTCACAGGCTCATCTTTCAGACCTACATCAATGAAGGAAAGCCGACTTTTAAGAGCTAGAACAAGAGCACACAAAGCACCATGAAGTGAAAGCAAAGAGGCTGCTCGCCTAAAAGCCGCCTACCCTCTTACCCCCACTTACGTGGTCAGAAGAAAGGACCCTTCACTGCATCTGTCCAGAGCTTTCCGGGCAGCTGGCTTCCCTGAGAATTCCACAATGCCTTTCCCTGAAGGCCTCCCTCGATCATCCACAATCACTACAGCCCTCTCCACCTGGCCAAAGACAGAGAAAGCCTCCTCCAACAGTTCATTGGACACGAACTGAGGCAGGTTCCTAACTGTCAGGGATGCACTATGGCAGGCAAAGCGCACTCGCAACTGCTTTCCACGTAAGGGCATATTGTCCAGTTCCACTTTAGCGATCTCGGCTAGGGTGCGGGTTTCCTAGAGGGCAGAATAGAGGACATCACAGCCTGACACACACAGACCCCACAGAAACAAACAGCCCAAGAACACAAATTCCTCATAGCCCAGAAAGCAACTGGCAAGCAGAGGCAAGGAAAGGTCCACAGGGCTTTATTAGGCCTTTCTGATGCGGACAACTCCAGTTCTTCTGCCTGTCGGTCCCACTCCCCACCCAACCCAGCTCAGCTCCCCCAGAGCCACTCACCAGGCGGATGAAACCAAAGCCTTTGTCCTTGTGAATGAACACCTCGCCAGCCTTTCCGTATTTCTCAAACAATTTCCTCATCTCCTCTTCGGTGATGTCAGGAGGGAGATTGCCCACAAAGAGGCGGCTGCGTTGGGTGAAAGTCTTCTCCCCTGGCTTCCGGAAATTCTTCAGATCTATAGTCAGGCCTTCATCTGTAGAGAAACAAGGGACACAGGCACTCTCTAGACTGGAGAACAGAAAACCATTGTGAGAACAGGTACAACCAAGTCCCAAAGGTAACTTTTCTTTCCTAAGCAAACTCCCAACTGCCTCAATGCACTCTGTACATACAGAAGACAGCGGGAGGCCAGGACAGTTTTCATCACTCTCCCTGCTGACAAAGAGTTAAGAACACGAGCCAAATTACCAGTAACACAAGACTAAATATATAATAGGAGTTTCTCATTTGCTATGAAGGCAAACCCCATTTCTCAGTACAAGTCCTCAAGCATCACCCCCTCCCTTTAGCAGCAGACAGCATCTCAGAATCTGAGAGGACTAAGGTCTCCTATTATGCTATGGCTAACTGCAAGTGGGCCAAACGAAAAGCACATCTTGCTCAGTAGCCTAGCCTAATCTTATAGGTTAGGAGAAGCTTTTATTTCTATACTAAATTTTTGTTTTTGTAAACAGAGAGTAATTATACCACACCACAAAAATACATTCCCCTCAATTAAGAAGTTTGAGAATCAGAATGGAAGTCAAAAGGAAATGTCCACTCTACATCTCTTCCCGACAACTGGCCAGGGTGTCAAGCAAGTGAGATGGACTTTCCCTCTCCCCAGGGGGCTTCGAGCAGAGGCCAAATGATCATTTGTCAGAGACCTAATGGAGGCTTCTCATCGAAACATGGCTTCGGCTCAGGGCCTTTTAAATGGAAACTCGGAACTTGCCCAAATTCTCTGGAGCAACAGATCCACACGGAGAGTCATGCTTCTCCAGGGCCTGGCACATACACGACAACTTTTAAGGTGGAACTTCTCCACCATTTCTGAGTCAAGGACTCCCCCTTTTGGCAGACTTGTGAAGTCTATGAAATTCTCCAAATAATATTTGTCAATGTAGAAAATACCTCAGATTATAAAGGAAACCAATAATACTGAAATATTGTTGTCAAAGTATTTCAAAAAAAAAAAAAAAGAAGCTCCCAGGCCCCAGGTTAAGAACCTATGCTCTAGCTATAAAATCCAAGAAGGAAAATAGCATACAGCAGGAACTCCCCTCACCCTGCACTGGACAAGGAAAGTGGGGTCTAAGACCTTGAGTCCAATCAAGGATGTACCACGCTGAGATGCTGAAGCAGCACTACTCCCGCTCACTACTAAGCCCTGAAGGACTGCAGGGGCCTCAGAAGGCACCTCGAAGAAGTGTGTGCTGCAGGGCAGATACTAGGCCACAGCGTGCATTTAGGCCAATATGCACACCCAGAGTTGTCCTAGAACATGGTCGTGTCTGGAGCTAAGGAGGCAGCCTGCCATCCCAGGGAGAAGCTGGTTGGGAAGAGATGAGGAAAAACAGAGAGGAAGAAAGGCCTATTCTCCAGACACCCAACTAAATCAAGACATTACTGCCAAGAAGAGGGATTTATTCCCCACCCAAGAGCTAGAACACTCACTCTGGCTGTTGGCCTGCTGCCCATTTGCAGGTATTGGTGGTGGCGGCGGCGGTGGCGGCGGCTGCTGCTGCTGCTGCTGCTGGTGCTGGTGTTGGTGTTGGTGCTGGTGCTGATGCTGCTTCCTTGGAGTATGGTTCTGTTTATCCAGGCTAAAGCCTTTGTTGCTCTGCATTTTTGCACACTACAAAATAAAACAGAACAGAAGAGTGTATCCTTAGACACATTCATTAAGGCAGTCATTCTTGCCCTGGATAGCCTTATCACCTTTGGAAAATGGAAGCCTCTGCCAAAACCAGGTTAACAGGTTCCTCCTTGGAGACAAGGGATGGAAGGCATGAAGGAAACAAGCATTCAATGAGAACCTACTATGGGCACGGCTATTGGTAAATAAGCATTTTACAAACAACACCTTAGGAGGTAGGTGGTATTATTGTCCTCATTTTACAGTTGAGGAAACAGGATCACACATCTAGTATGTGAGGCTGGATTTGAACTCGGGTCTTCCAGGCTTCACAGCTCCATCCATTGTAGCACCTAAGCTGTTTCTGAGTACCATTTGAGACCAAAAACTTCTACATGACATACATCCAAAACACAGCATTAGATGAGCAGAGCATGTAACAGAGGGAAGTGACGACAAGGACGCTACTTTTTAAGTTCAAATCTCCAATGAGGGGCTCAAAACAATATATGCAAGCTCATGAGCCCTCTGATAAGCCAGCTCATCCACTGATCCAACTTTCAGTTTTTAGTGTCCAGGAATGAGACTCTTGGCTCTTTCAAGTAGAGCACCCATTTCTAATCAGCAAATAGCCAGCTGAGCGACTTTCTCTCAGCACTAGTTCTATATGAAATAAGATGGAACAAAACCCTAGTCGCAATTCAGCTGAAGGAGATGAGGTTCTCACAAAACAGGACTTCTCTCACACTCCAAGTTTTTCTTTGTGACTTCAGAGAACACTAGCATCTCCAGCCAAACCTTAGACTTAACAGTATTGGAAGAGTCCAAGACAACTTTACCAAAAAGTTCTTTTAGGAGTGATGAGGTGCCATTTAAAAAAACAACCCACCAACTTTTAACATGACGAATAATAACTGAATATACAGGGCTTTGAGGTTTGCAAAGCACTCTGCCTTGTTTTACCTGAGCTTCACAGTAGAAATTGAAGTCAAAAACACAAAATGGCCATCTCATCGCTCAAGAGCAGTTAAATACAGTTAGCTCACATTTAGTAACACTCATGTGTTGAGGATACAAAGAAAGACACCAAATGACAGATCTTGCTATTCAAGAGCTCTCAGTCAAATGGGGGAGAAAACAAACAAGCTACAGACAGGATAAGTGGGGGGCAGTCTCAGAGGGAAGGCACTGAGATTAAGGAGGCCTGGGAAAGGCTTCTTGCCCATGGAGGGATTTTGAAGGAAGCCAGAGAAGCCAGGCGGTGCATGAGGAGGAAAAGAGCTCCAGGCATGGGGGACAATCTGTTAAGATACCTGGAGTTGGAAGATGGGAAGTTTCCTGGGGGAAGAACAGCAAGGAGATCAGTGTCAATGCCCACCTAAGATCCCAGCTGAAATGCCTCTGGGCACATATACCTCCAAAAGACTTAGTTGAAGCACCCGTCCTAGGCATTACAAAGACTGGACTGGAAAATCTTTAAATGCCCAACCGGGAACTCCCATAGCAGAAGGGCTGGCTCACTGGCTTCCTACTGCAACTACAGCACTGTCTCAGTTCCAGTTTTACAGGACACCCTCGAATTAAAAAAATGATACAAAATTCACAGGATAGCCAAGTTTACGCCTTGTAATAACACACAAGGCAGAGTAATCTTAATCGATAGCTAGTGTATTTGGCGTTAACTACTGCCATCACTTAGGACAATTTTTCCAAAGGTCCCATTTCTAGGCCCCAAGTTCTTCCCATAGTGCCCTTTTGTGATACCACCTCCCCCTCCCTCCCACACACAAAGCTCAAGGGCAAAGACCTACTACAACACAGGAGATACAGCAATAGCAAACTTGGACAGAACTCAGGGGTTCTTGGCACAGGTTTAAATAACAATTGGGTCGAGGGTGGTCTGTCACTATTGTTTGTTTAAAGCCACTCTTTTGAGCACTGACCCTTAGGACTAGACTTTTTTGGCTAGCCCACTTCATTTCTACTCAAAGCATCAGATCCATCCTGTTTAGACTCCAAGTATATACTGGCTCCTAATTTAAATGGATAGTTTTGTTATCTCCCCCAATAACTCAGGTAGCATTCCCCTGGCATTCCTCAGGACTCTGGTATTCTTCTTTACCTCTCTGGTCTAGAACACAGGCCCTTCCAGAGGCCCGTGTCACCAGTGCATAGAACATCCCAGATCCTCCTGGACAATATCCCCATTCAGAAACTCACAATACACATTTGCATGTTAAAGGCAACCCCATTGACTTCCATTCAATATTTACCACTCCAGGCCTTCACACAGAAATTACACTCTATTTAAAGGAAGCCATTTCGAGACAACCACCACAAGCAAATGCCTTAGAGTGTTTCATATACCAATGAGGAATTCTGAGACTCACTAAGAAAGAGCCTGGAACTTCCATTTCTAATCCTCTCTCCAAGGGTAGGATGTAGGTATTGTTAGATAGATGGAGCCTGGCCAAACTAAACCTGATGGTCGTCTATTTTTTCTTGAGTTTGGCCCCATCCCCACCATTCACCATTTCACCAAAGGTACCCAACCCTTAGATAACTGGGGGCAGAACAATACATCCAGAATCTCTCCCCAGTGAGGGAGGGGGTGGGTGGGTGGAGAATGATAGGCTTAAGGGGGCCTGTGGGCTCAAGGAAGAAAGGAGTTAGTAGAAAGAACCTAGCATCCAGGGCCTCCCACCTTCACTCCCAGATTCCAGTGGTGGAACAAGCAGCTATTTTAGAGAATCAACAACAGCAAAATCTCGGGAGTATAACAATTATTCCAACAAGTGACTGTTCTACTGTGGCAATAGGACACCGAAGTAACCCAAAGTATACTGTTTAAATCCTCTGGACTTCAGTTTTGTCATCTGTAACATACAGGGGGCAGACTAGACTACAACTATAACATCTCCAAGGCATTGTCCACCTCCCCATCGAGTATCCTATCAACTGCACGCTAAGTTCTGACCACTATGGACATCAGCTTCTTCTACCAGGAACACTTTAGACCAAGGTCTATGCTTCTCCTTCGGAAAAGCTGTATTTTTATACAAATCAAATGCCGCCTGCCGCGGCTGCCCCCTGCCCCGCCTTTTCCACCTCCAGAACCACATCCCTTGAAGCCTTTAAAATAACCAAGTTATTTCGAGCTTCCCAATCCTTCCGCCAGCACTGAGAGCTGACAAGCAAGGACTGCTCATAAGTTTTTGAAAGTGCTTTGAAGACTGCAAAGTTGACTCATAACATTAATCTATAGATTTGATTCTATATCCCCAAAACCGCGTAAGAGACCTAAAGTGTTACGGTCCTCATTTTCCAGACAAGGAACAGTGAGGCCCTTAAGTGAGAGAGGTGACATTCGAACCCAGGTCTTTCAATCTTTTTGGAGCACTCAAATGTCGACAGGCACGAAGCAGCCCCAAACGTAAGCCTAGAGACTTACAGCCAGTCTCATCTAGAGATCAATCCCAAAGAACAATGTCACATTGGAGAGAGCTTTTCCAACATTGGGGCAGGACTTTTTCTAAAGAGAAAACTGTTCAAAATATTAACGATGGAGGAGGCAGCTGGGTCAAGTGATTTAAAGCGTCGAGATCCGCTTGAGGAATGCGTTCCGTAAGCCCGGGGGAGGGGGGGGGTCGGGGTAGGGGGCCATCCGGGCACAAAAAGGGCCGAGAGTATAGGTGTCAACATCCCGGAAGGGCCCGGGCCCCATCTAGACCCGCCAGGAGAAGCGCGGGATCCAAAGGACAAAACGTGGCAGCCCCCCCACCCCCACGCCCCAGGAGCATTCTGGTGCAGGACTCGGCCTCCCCTCACCCCCACCGCGGACCCGTTCCCGCGGAGCACAAAGAAGGAAGGCCCAAGGGAGCAGGAGGCGACGCCCCGAGCAGCCCCGGCCTTGCTGCGCTCCCTCCACTCCTAAAGGGGACCATCAGCGCGGGCCCCGACCGCCCACGAGCGCGCGCGCGCCGCACACTCCGGCCGAGGGTGGCCGCGGGGCGGGGGAGGGGGGGGAAGAGGAGAGGGGGAGGAGCGCGCCAAGGCCGAGGCCAGACCGAGGCTGAGGCCGGCGTGCGGGCGGCGGCCGCCCCCCCCCCCCGCGCGGCCGCTCGCCTGCTTGCCCGAGACGCCTCGCCGTCTCGTGCCGCGCCGCTACCGCGGCCACCCGTCCCAACTCACTCCCCCGCCATGCCCCACCAGAGGCTCCATACTCCGCCTCACCGGGGCCGGCTCAGACCACGACTCACCTGATGCAAAGGCGTCTCTCCCCGAGTAGCGGCAGCGTTCCGCTGCCTCTAGCGCCTCAAGAAAAGAGCGCGCGGCCGCCGGAAACCAGTCAACCTAGTTCGGCACCGCCCTGGGCTCTCAGAGCTGAGACTCTTACTGGCTGGCCGCACTGCCAATCAGGTGTCGTGCAAGGGGAGGAGCCACCCTTCGCCCAGGACCTTCCAGCGATTGGCTCTTTGGGGCCTGGGCACCGCCCACAGACCTTGCTGCTCAGCAAGTTCGCCTGAGCAGCGCACGGGGGACAAAGAGCAGGCCTGCGGGGCTCATTGCGCCTGCGCCGAGTGAGGCGCGTGAGGGCTTGGACATTCCCGCCACTGGCTCACTGCGCCTGCGCCCGGGGGCCTGTACCGGTTGGCGCCCTGTCGGTGGACGTTGTTCGCTCTGGAGGAGGTCGGTTTCACTTGGGCCTCGAGCTGCAATGCAGCCTTTTCACACCTCCTTCTAGAAGCGTGCACACCTAAGGCTTCTCCCAAAAGGAAGACAAAGCAGGCTTCAGGCGCTGGAAGCAAGATAAAGGTAGTATAGTTCAGTTCAGTTCAGTTCAGTAGGGGAGCCCGAGGCCCACCCGATGGCGGGAGTGTCTGAGCCAGGCCGGCCTGACCCCGCTGCAGCTCAGATCCATCTGGTCACTCACGAGCTGGGCAGGGGCCCCGGCCTTGGAATGTGGAGCTGCAGGCCTGCTTACCCCTTCAGTGTCCCTCGGCCCTCCATTTCCTGTTCCCTGCTCTCCTCCATAATTACCCTGGGTGGATCCCTTGACCTGAGGCTGAAGATGATCCCTGAAGTGGATCACTTGGGCTCGGACCCAATGATCACTGAGGTCCCCTGGAGCTCTGAGAACCTAATGGAGAACTTAGTTTCGGGTTATACCATTTCTACGATGGCCAGGAAGCACCCCAAAAGCTAACCACAGGGAAGTTGAGGTCTGCAAACTGTGCTGACTGACTTCCGGGCTCACTAGCACGGTCCAGTAACATTGCGTTTGCAAAGGCCTGATCAGTGTCATCATTTCAGGGATTATACAGAGCGCCTAGAGGTAGCTTGGGATAGAGGCCAGCCTGAGCCTAGAGTCAGGAAGGCCTGAATTCAAATTCAACCTTAGCCACTTCCTAACCGAGTGACCCTGGGCAAGCAACATTACCTTTGTCTGCCTGTTTCCTCACCTGTAAAACGAGGATAAGAACAGCAACAGGGTTGTTGTGAGGATCAAATGAGACATTTGTAATGCACTTTGCACGTAGTAGGTGCTTGTTCCCTTCCCCTTATTACACACGCTTCCAGGGTTTGTACCCCCATACAAAAGCATAATGGAGACCTCTATTGATTGGATCCCCGACTTGAGGGAATCCTAATTGATAAGCACTGTTTTCATGATTATCTTGAAGCACAGTCCATAGCATGTCTTCTGGGTTACTCTGCTAATACTGGGCTCCCAAAACAGATGTACATTGGAGCTGAGTGGCTGTATATACCCCAAGTAGAACTGATAGAGAATTTTAATACCTAGTGTATAAGGTTTACACGTGCTTTACATACAAATTCTCCTAACGCTTACCTATTTGGTATGTAATTTTTATTGCTCATTGACATGCACCTTTGCCCTAAGCCTGGGATGGGGGCAAAAGTAAATAAGTGGAGGGGGTAGGGGGGCCCCAATCCCCGGTTCCAAGCTTTTTCTCCAGGGTGAGTGCACCTCTTATGCAGCAGGGGGCAGCTGTTGATCTGGGTTGGAATCTTCTGGGCCAAGTGAGGACTGTTCAAACTGTATCTATCACTCCAGCCCAATTTTGTCATTTGAAAAGCTCTTTTCTCCATTCCTTTGCTTTGCACTTCTCTCCGGAAGGGGGCGTGGGTAGAAAGAAGGAGAATAAGCCTTTATATAGCACATAGTATGTTCTAGACACTGGGCTAAACAGGTTTGGTTTTTTTTTTACAAATATCTTGTTTGATATGACAACACTTTGAGGTAGATGCTGTTATTATGGTTGAGGAAACTGAGGCAAGGGTTAAGTGACTTACCCTCGGTCACCCAGCTAGTAAGATCTGATGATGGATTGGAACTCAGGTCTTCCTGACTCCAGGCCTAGCATTCTTATCTATCTTACCACATAACTGCCTTGGAAAAGACCAGGCCTGGCTGCTTCTAAGGAATAATAGGTAAGCGTCATCTTCCCATGATCAAAAGCCTGTTATTTTTTTTTCAGACCTGCCAGAACAAAAATCACTCAGTGTAGTTTATCTGAAGCAGAAGTGATATCTTAAATATAACAGTCTCCAGAGCAGACTTTTTACCAGAACTACTTGCTCTGAATTTGAGAAACTAGACCACATCTCCATAACCGGGTTCTGTGATGCTGTGCTCATGGATAAGGGTGTCTGGAGCTTGGAAAGGTTAGATTTTCCCAGTGGGCACCATTGTTATCAATTATATAATTCATTCAACAAACCATTAGTAAGTGCATATTTCATTCAGAGTATCCATTTCCTAGTTTTTTGCCTTGCTTAATCAGCGGGTCTTTGAAAATGGTACCTGTGTTGTTGCATCTTCCTGTATGGGAGACAACTTTTTGGAGGAGGTGTTTTGCTTTCTCCCAAGTCAAATACCTTTTTATGGCCGACAGAGTACAGTGGAATCTCCATTGTGTTGTTTGTTTTGTTTTAGTCAATTGCATGAAGAGAAAGATTAGCTCCTATGTTTTGTTTTGGTTTTTTTGCAGGGCAATTAGGGTGAAGTGACTTGCCCAAGGTCACACAGCTAGTACATGTATCAAGTGTCTGAGGCTGGATTTGAACTCAGGTCCTCCTGACTCCAGGGCCAGTGCTCTATTCACTGTGCCACCTAGCTGCCCCAGATTAGCTCCTATGAACTATCACTTGCACCAAGTCAGCCCGTTCCCTTCTAATAGCCTCATCGTGGATGGCCTCCATACATATGTAGGTTATTCTCATGATTTTCTACAAATGGGAAAATAGTTATTTGGGTCATTAGTTATTGAGGTTCTCTTGGTCATAGTAAGGGCTAAGATTTTAGGAGGCAGCTGGTGGTACAATGGATAGAATCCAGAAGACCCGAGTTCAAATCTAGCCTCACACAATTACTAGCTGGGTGACCCTTGGCAGACCTCTGTCTGCTTTAGTTTTCTTATCTATTAAATGGGAATAATGATGGCACCTCTCTCCCAGGGTTGATGTTAGGATCACATGAGAATAGTATTCCTAAAGGGGTTAGGACAGTACCTGGCCCTGGATGCTGCTCTAGAAATGTTAGCTGTTCTTTCTTTCCACCACTTTTGGTGGAGTCCCCTCCATCTACAATGACATTCAGTTCTTCACTGCCCTCAAAATTGTGTAGTCCCCAGCACCCACTTCCTGGAGGTGTGATCGAGTTCGGTTGCTTTTCCTGGCTTTGTTTTCTTCAGAGCCCTTTCAACATCCTCTAGGCCTCTAGCACCTCTCTGGGAACTGGGCTGTCAGAATTCTGATTCCAGGGCTCCATTGTGCATTCCGGGCTTATGTGAGGAGCCAGGTGCTAAGCAAGACCAGACGCAGTCCCTCCCTTTGTGGACTTGACATTTCCAGGGGAAGGACATGGCTACCCAAAGAGATGGGGAAGGCTTCCTGGAGGAGCCCCATTCTGCTAGGGCTTTAAAGAATGTGTAGGAATTGAACAATGCCCCCCCCACCCCCACCAGAAATGTTTCTCTTTGTCTTCCTGGCACTGCTTACATACCATAAGCACTTAATTAGTGCTTGTTGAATTGAACTATGGGTGGAAATTGCAGAGGCAGTGTTGGGCTTGACATAAAGAAAACCTTCTTACCAATGAGAACTGTCCAGAAATGGAATGGGTCCCCTGGAAGGGAGATTGTCCCCCCAGTGGCTCTTTAAGTGGAGTCGAGGCCCACTTGTCATAGGCTTTTTGGTCAGCCATGGGTTACGCCAGATGACCTCTTGTGAGTGAGCAATGAGTGCCGCATGAACAATATTTGTTCAGTGTTTCCTGTGAGAACAGTGCTGGCCATCAGGGAGCTGCCCTTCGGATAATCATGAGAGTTCACATTTCTGGCTCCCCACAATCCTGGCAAGCAGGTGTTCTTATTATCCCCATTTTCCAGATGAGGAAGCTGAGGCAGACAGCTGGGAAGAAGTGTCTGAAGCTGGATTTGAACTTACGTCTTCCTGACTATCCATTGCACCACTAGTACTGAGTAATGGTCAGGAGGGAGTATGTTTGGAGAGTCCCAGGGTTGATCCACACTCTATCTGACACTTTAACTACCTGCATGACCCTGGGCAAGTCACTTAACTTGAGGTAAAGCTGCCTCAATTTCCTCAACTGTAAGATGGAAGTAGTAATAGCACCTTCCTCCTAGGATTGTGGTTAGAATCAAATGAGATCACATTTGTAAAGTGCCTGCCACATAGTAGGTGCTTAGTAAATGCTAGCTCCCTTCAGTCTGTCCTTCCTCCCTTCCATAGGGCCCAGTTGCCAGGCATTTTCCAGGAACAGGGTATTGTAGTGTTGATTTGATTACTGAGCTTGAAGTAAGAGGTGGAAAGGGATGGTGAGTGGGAATGAAAGCATGACCACTTGGTATATGAAATGGGGCTGGCTAGCTCAGTTTGCCCTCACTCATTTACCAAGCCAGACAACTCTGCCCAAGATGAACTCGGGCAGGACTGGGAACATTTTTTGGCCATCCCATCAGGCAGGAGGCACTGTTGTGGGGGTGGAGGGGCTTAAAAGGTAGAGTGCACCATGGCGACGATGAGATGGAAAGTTTGATATTGTAAAGGATCATAGATTTAATTGGAAGAGGCCTTAGAAGTCACCTGGTCCAGCCCCTTCATTTTACAGATGAAAAAACTGAGGAAGCCCAGGGGAATAGTAGTTCATGACAGAGCCAACAGTCCTGGGCCTCCTTTTCCCCTGTTCAGCACTGCCTTCTTCCTTGGTTAGTGATGGTTCAGACGTCCTGGGGTTTATTTGGTGATTCTGAGGATGTCCCAGGGAAAGGGCATGGCATTGGCAAGCATGGCCCCTTCCCTCCACAAACTGTCAAGCTCAACAGGATGAAATGCAGTCACCAAAAGACAAAATCATTCAGCTAACAAATGAGCAGAAGTGCGAGCTAGATGTGAGGTATCATGCTTCATAGTGAATAGGCAAGAGAAAAGTCATTAGGCAGCTCGAACTGTCCAGGGAATCCTAGGAAGACCCTCACCACTGAGACTCGAGTTTGGGATGTCTCAGGAAGCCGGAAAAGCTGCAGAATAGCCAAGCCAGCCTTCAGTGGTGCTTCCCCCGGCATCTCCCTAAGGTCACTGATGAGTCACACGGCCTTTGCAATCTCTCCATTCCAGAGCACCTTAAGCATGCCATGGGTTTATTGCATTAACATCCACCTGGTCCTTCAGGCTCTGGTTTGAGTGCCCAGCAGCTGAGGGCCAGCCCCATCCTAAACAAGCTGCCACCCAGGAATGTGCAGTTTATCTTCTTTCTCAGAGTTAAGATCCTGTAAGCTTTTTTTCTTGGTGTTTATGGAAATTATTGAATTCAGAAAACACTTTTATTTGTCTGGCCTGGGTTCAGTTGGTTACACTCCTTTCTGCCTTTTCCACAATCCAACATAATGGAGGTTTAGGCCTATCACAGACAAAGTAAGCCCAGCCAGAAGAAGGTAACTGATTTTCCTGGACTTGTGAGATTTTCATAAATCCTAGTCAGAGATAACAACTGTTGTTGAGTTTTTTTTTTATTTTCTTTCTTTCTTTCTTTCTTTCTTTCTTTCTTTCTTTCTTTCTCTCTTTCTTTCGAAGGAAGAAGCTTTCCTGGATTTAGATGGGTTCAAGAGACTCTTTATTTGAACCAGTCTTCCCTTAACTTTAAAGTTAACGGTCTGGCGTTCCTCAACTTCCCCGCATTCCCCCAAGTAAAATTGTGCAGTCAAGGGCAGGTACATAGTCAGCATCTGAACGCCAAAGGAATGCCAGAAGGCATATGCCCAGTGCAAGTCTAGGGCACTGTAATCCCTCCAAATCGTTGGCCTCCAGAGGATGGGGGCATTTCGTGTAACCAAGGTCACTAAAGGTGTGGAAGGGAGCAATGGCTAAATATTTGAGGGACATAGATTTAGAACGGAAAGGAACCTCTCGTTTTCCAGATGAGAGAGGAAATAGACTCCATTGGGAAAGGTTGAGTGACTTGCCCACAGCCACAGATAGCAAGGGCAGAGAGGCAGGGCTTGAACTCTGACCAAGTCAGCATTTTGTCTGCTGCAGCACTCTGCCATGCATCTAGTTCAGCCTCCTTATTTTACAAATGAAGAAACTGAGGCCCAGGAGGACAGTGATTTCAGGAGTAGTAAGAACTGGCAGAGGCCACGAGATGACATTATAGAGTGCTGGATTTGGTGTCAAAGAAGAGTTCGAATCTTGCTATGCAAGTAATAACCTTTGTTAGACTCAGTTGCCTCATCTGTAAGATGACAGTAATAATCACTTGCCCCAGTGAGTTGTATGACATCAGCAGAGATCATACAGGTAAAGGGCTTTGCAAATCTGAAAAGTGCAAAATCCACTAAGCCTGAAGGCCAAGGCCCCCATTCAGATGCATTCTCTGCATTACACCATGCTAACCTACTCTCTCTGAAGCAAAGGAGCCAGTGTGGCAAGTACCTTGTGGCCCTAATGTGCCATGGAAATGTAGGTTATTAGTGTGGGGTGTCACAGGAAGAGCCCCTTAGCTAAGCAAGCCATTTTCCTTTTCTGACCTCAGTTTCTCTATCTGTCAAGTGAGAGGTAGAACTGCAGGGTTCTTAACCTAAGACCTGTGAATTTCCATTTACAATATTCTAATAACCATTTCCATAGACTTGGTTTCCTTTGTATTTATTGTAATCTTATCAAAGAGCATACAAAGGGTATTTGGGGACGTGATCCCAAAAAGGTTAGGAGAGAACCCCTGGATAGGGCCTCAAAGGCCCTTCCCAGCCTAGTTTTCTGCCATCCTGAGTGGTGCTTGTGGTGGGTGGCCACAGAGAAGCCCTCAGATGAGTTCATGTTGGCAAGTCTCAAAGTGGGAGCTATTATTTGTGGCTGCTCTTGCAACTCTGAGAAAATGAAGGGGTCACACCTAGGACGTGGGGGCAGGGAGACCGTGGGAGCTGGCTGTGGAGAGCAGTGGGGAAGATAGAGGACAAAAGTGGATGGGGGAGACTTAGAAAGAAGGACTTGGTTTGACCCTTTGTTCACTGGAGAAAGATAAGCCCCAAGGCCAAGCTGGGCCAGGGAGGTTCATCAGGAGGCCATGCCTCGGAAGAGACCTGGAGAGTGTGAAACCCGGCAGAAGGGGGAGATGAGGAAAGAGCAGGAGAGATCAGAGACCCGCCTCCAACCAAACAGACAGACAGGCTTTTAGGGCCTTTTGCATCAAGGCAAGCCAAGAAGCATCCACTCGGTGAGCCAAGAGCTGGGGAGCCAAAGGCTGTCTCAGTCTCCGGTTTTGAACTTGAACGGGAAGCTCCTCCGATCCAGTAGGGC
>CM053628.1:1508917-1521744 GCA_028646595.1 Phalanger gymnotis | reverse complement strand
GCAAGGAAGGAAGGCGGGTGGGGGGGGGGTAGGAGCCGCCCCCGCGGGGCTCACAACCCGGGTCAGGGTGGAGGTAGGGGGCGAGGGGAGGGGAACTTCGAGCTGGAGGCGTTGGGGGATAGGTGGGGGGAGGGGGTCGGGTCCGGGTTCGGGTCCGGGAGATAAGGCTGGCTCGGGCACGGGTCCAGGGTGGGGACCTGCTTGTCCCACAGGGGGCGCTACGCAGTGGAGGAGTGGTCAGCGAGGCGAGACTTGTGGGAATGCATGTAGAGGAAGGGGGGTGTCCAGAGGAAACCCAAGTAGAAAATGGGGTGTGTCTCGGAGGCAATATAGGGAGGGGGCCTGGCTCCAACCATCTCTTTTGCCTCCTCTCCCACTTCTGACCCACAGCCCAAATCTAGTCATCCATGGACCCCAGCGATTTCTCCAGTTCATTTGACTCACTGTCACTGCCAGAGAAGCCCCTGGCAGGAGACCTTCCAGTGGACATGGAGTTTGGAGAAGATCTGCTGGGTTCCCAAACTGCCCCAAGCCAGGGCTGGACTCCTCCTGGACCACCACCAACCACTGAGGCCCTAGACTTGCTGGATACCCCTGCTGGCCTGGAAAAAGACCCGAGTGTTCTAGATGGAGCCACTGACCTCCTGGGACTTGGGGGGCTCCTCTACAAAGCACCCTCTCCTCAAGAGGTTGACCAAAGTCCGGAGGGCACGCTGGGTTGGGCTTCAGGAGACCAGTCCCTCGATTCTGTCCCCAGAGGACAGGCCCCTGAAGTAACAACATCCGATCCTGGGGCTGGCACAAGCCCTGCCTTGACTGAGGGGCTCCTGGAGCCCTTGGCTCCAGATTCACTGATCAACCTGGAAGAAGAGACACCATGCACAACTGGTAGAAGAAAGGGTCCCCCTGGGCAGGAGGAAGAGCTTCTGCAGGGGCAGCCCCCAAGCCCAAATGCCCCCCCAAGCCCCTCTGTGGGGGAAGCCCAGGGGGAGAGCAGCTCCAAGACCCAGCCCAGCCCCCCAGCACACCCCTCCTTGCCAGGTAGGTTGCTCTAATCTGGATGGAAACTGCAGGGTTCCTGGGCAGGAGGAAAGAGGGGGGGGGGGCAGGAAGGGCTTTGCTTTCGAGTCTCTTCTCCTGCCCCAGCTGGCTTCTGGTGACAGGGTTCTTCCTTTGTGGCCTTGGGAAAAGACTAGGCTTCCTGGGCCTGAGAACTGCCTCACTGTGCTTCTGGAGGGGAGTGGGCTTTGTGGATAGGAGTCCCCAGTATCACACAGTAGGAATGCAGGGTCATGGCCTAGGCTTGAGTCTTTGTCAGGTTCTGGGGCCTACACTGCTGGGAGAAGGGCATGGAGGAACGAATGGGGGCCTGCTTAGATACAGGGCCTGAAGGCTTCTAAGCAGCCGTGTTCCAGCATTTGTATGTTCCCTTCCCCCATGTCCTTGGGTAGCTGCATTCCTTCTTGTTGGGGAAATTTTTGGTTTTGCAGAAAAAGGGGTGTGAAGCATGTTTCTGCAATCCTTAAGTCTGTGTAGATGATAGTCTCAGCCCCCAGAGACTAGGGGGAGGAAGGCCTCGTGGGGTCAGTGGGCCAGGAATTGAGGCACAAGGAGGCCTGAGCAGGGCCCCATGTGGCCACAGACCCTGGAGTTTTCCCTTTCAGTTTTGAGGAAGTGGCCCAGGAATAGGGGGTGGGGGCAGTTGCAGGCTCAGGCTGCCTTTTCTTCCTTTGCAGGGGATGGCCAGACTGAGAAAAACAGCGAGCCGCCTCCCGAGAAGGTAAGCTGGGGAGGGCAACCAAAGGACCCTGGCTCCCCCTGCAGCCCTGAGCCCTGGGGGGGGGGGGCTTTCCTTGCTGTGGTAGCCTCCCCAGAGTGCTTTTCTTACTGCTGCTTCCTCAAGAGCAGACACATTCTCCTGGCTTTCCCTACCTGCCTCCTTCTCCTTCAGGCCATCATCCCACCCCCACCCCCACCTCCAAAGGTCTAGGCTCCTGACACTGGCTGACTGGCCGGCCCACCTTTGATGGCAGCTTTCTTCTTCTGTCTTATGTCTCCCAGGAACAGAAGAGAAGTGAGCGTGCTCGGAGGGTGGAGGCCCCTAAACCGGAGACAGTGGACTCCTCAGAAAGCAGTGAGTTCGTTCCAGGAAGATTTCGACCTTTGGGGGTAGTGAGAGCAGGCTCTGAGAAAGTGGGCGGCTAGATTTTGGCTTGTGGCTTCTAGGTTCTCTAGTCTCCTGCCACATGTGGCTTGGGGCTCCTCTATTCTGCTCTAGCTTGGCATGGGGAACAAGGCTAGTAGTGGGGGATCTGGGCCAAGGGCATTCATGATGGGCAGCCATCCATCTTAGCTGGGCTGTGCCCAGCCCTGAGCAAAGCAACGTGGGGGTGGTGACCAGTCCCCCATGGGGAGGGGGCGGGGACTAACCTTCTGATTTTCTAGCACCTGCTGGGTGCCCGGCACTGGGCTGAGAGCTTTTTACAAAGATGATCTCGTTAGCTCCTCACGACGGCCCTGGGAGGTGGGGGCTATGATGATTCCCATTTTACAGTTAAGGAAAGAGAGGCAGGCAGAGGTTTGGTGATTGGCCTGTAACTGCTCTGCCCGCCTGCCCCCACCAGCTGCCCGGGACGGGGGGGGGGGGGACACTTAACCTTTTTGAGTTTCTCTTTCCTCATTTAGGTGAGGAAAATCCTTCAAGTGCCTCTCTGTGAGATATCTTTTTCTTTCTTAGACCCTCCCCAAAGGAGTTTGCGGGGAAATCCAGCTAGAGGGACAGCAAAACCTTAGGGGAGTGTCTGAGGGTTTAGAAGGCCAGGCCTCCTGGACCCCCGGAGGGCCGTCGTCGGCCCTGGGCTGTCACCTCATCCGCTTCCTCTTTCAACAGTCCCAGTATCGGATGAGGACTCAGACGCTATGGTGGATGACCCCAACGATGAGGACTTTGTGCCCTTCCGGCCAAGGCGCTCTCCCCGGATGTCCCTGCGAACCAACTTGGCCCCCCGGGCTGCCCGCTCAGCAGGCACTAAAATGACCTGTGCCCACTGCCGGACCCCCCTGCAGAAGGGTCAGACCGCCTATCAGCGCAAAGGGCTCCCCCAACTCTTCTGCTCCTCCACTTGCCTCACCACGTTCTCCAAGAAGCCTCTGGGCAAGAAAACCTGCACCTTCTGCAGAAAGTGTGTTGAGGGGCTAGGGGAGGGAGAATGTGTAGAGCGTGTGCCTGATCGGGCAGGGGTACTGTGGCGGTCCCTGGGAAGTGAAGGAGGGGTTAGAGGTGAGAAAGGACACTGCTGCTACTGCCTGTTTGGTGTCCTGTCCCACCTTTAGGGAGATCTGGAACACCAAGGACTCAGTTGTGGCCCAGACTGGGTCAGGAGGTTCATTCCATGAGTTTTGTACATCTGTCTGCCTCTCCCTGTATGAGGCCCAGCAGCGGCCAGTGCCCCCAGCGGTCGATGCATCGGATGCCACCCGCTGCAGCATTTGTCAGAAATCCGGAGAGGTGAGGGGGGAAGGGGAGAGAGGCCACCCGCGTGGTGGCCCTTGCCCCCCGGTCATCTCTCGGCCAAAGCTGAGCTCTCTTGCAGGCCTGGGGGCGCCAGGCCTGCTGGAGCTTTGGTGTGCTGAAGGGTGCACTTGGGTGGTGCTGAGGCCTTTTGGGAGGGCCTGGCTAAGGCAGGGTCTTGGCGTGGCAGGTCCTCCATGAGGTCAGCAACGGTAGCGTCGTGCACAGACTTTGCAGCGACTCATGTTTCACCAAGTTCCGTGCCAACAAGGGACTAAAGACCAACTGTTGTGACCAGTGTGGAGCCTACATCTACAGCAAGGGGGGAGGCGGGGCCCCTCCTCCTGAACTGCTCTTCCATGAGGGCCAGCAAAAGCGCTTCTGCAGCACAGCCTGCTTGGGGGGTTACAAGAAGGTGGGGCCGGGGAGAGGCCTGGAGGGAGGGCAGCCACAGTGGGAAGAGGGAAGAAGGAGGGGCCGGACTGGACTGGGAATAAGACTTCAGCCTCCCCTTCCTGTCACCCCAGAAAAACACCCGAGTGTACCCATGTGTCTGGTGCAAGACGCTGTGTAAGAACTTCGAGATGCTATCCCATGTGGACCGGAATGGCAAGACCGGCCTCTTCTGTTCCTTGTGCTGTACCACCTCCCACAAAGTGAAGCAGGCTGGGCTGGCTGGTAAGAGGATGACAGGGCCTGTGCCAAGGTGTCTTGGGCTTGCTTCCCTTGCTCCCTTCTTCCTTCCCCGCCCGTATTCAGGCCCAATGGCATCCTTTTCTGCCTGCCCCGCTCAGGCTACTGTGCATCATAGCTGTCCCCTTCTGCTTCAAAAAGCCTCATCTACCCTTTGTGCTTGGCTCTCATCCTCTCTTCCCCTCCCAGGCCCTCCCCGCCCATGCAGCTTCTGCCGCCGAAGTCTCTCTGACCCCTGTTACTACAACAAGACGGATCGCACGGTCTACCAGTTCTGCAGCCCCAGCTGCTGGACCAAGTTCCAGGTACCCTTGACTTGGGGCCCGGGGATGGGCCAGGGCAGTGTGCTTCAGGTAGAGCCCGGAGTACTCTGACCAGCGGCTCTGTCTCCACAGCGTACGAACCCTGAGGGGGGCATCCATCTGAGCTGTCACTATTGTCACAGTCTGTTCAGTGGCAAGCCTGAGATCCTGGATTGGCAGGTGAGGTCTAGAATGGGCTCTGGAGTCCCTCCCCAGAGCTGAGTGTGCCAGCTCTGACCCAACTGCCCGCTCCCCTGCCTCTTGCCCACTTCCCTCTGGGGGGACCCTCTCTGCCTTGCTCCAGGACCAGGTGTTCCAGTTTTGTTGCCGTGATTGCTGTGAGGACTTCAAAAGGCTTCGGGGTGTGGTGTCCCAGTGTGAGCACTGTCGTCAGGAGAAGCTGCTTCATGAGAAACTCCGCTTCAGTGGAGTGGAGAAGAGCTTCTGTAGTGAAGGTCGGGCCTGGAGGGGGAGGGGGGAACAGGGAAGCGAGGGCCTGAGCTCCTTCCACCCCTGCGTTCCCTAGGCCTGGTAGAAGCCAAGCCACTTGGGCGCCACCAGCTAGAGCTGACTTGATAAATGCTGGATTAGATTGTACAGCGAGGGGCATCTAGAGAGACGTTCAGGGTTCTGGGGCTCCTGCGTAGCGTGTTCTACTGGGGGTGGGGGGTGGCGATGGTGGGGCTCCCGGGTCTCGCGATCGCTTTCTTCGCTATGACCCTTGGGAGGTAGGTGGTGCAGCTCGTCCCCTCCGTGTGTCACAAACGGGCTCGAGAGAGAGGATGTGGTTCGCCCGAGGTAGTCCTGCTTCCAAAGAGTGCTAGCGAATCTCAGCGGCTGGCACCGCCCAGCTCTGCCTGGGCTGGTCCTGAGGGTGCCACCCCTCCTCTGCAGGCTGCGTGCTGCTCTACAAACAGGACTTCACCAAGAAGCTGGGCCTGTGCTGCATCACCTGTACCTACTGCTCCCAGACCTGCCAGCGTGCGGTCACCGAGCAGCTGGATGGCAGCACCTGGGACTTCTGTAGCGAGGACTGTAAGAGCAAGTACCTACTGTGGTACCGTAAGGTGAGAAGGGAGTGCCCAGGAGGGAGGGGGCGAGGAAGGAGAGGTGTCCGGCGAGGCCAAGGGCTGAAAGTCCACTGGTGCCCTCAGGCTGCCCGCTGCCACGCCTGTAAGCGCCAAGGGAAGCTGTTGGAGACGATCCACTGGCGGGGGCAGATCCGGCACTTCTGCAACCAGCAGTGTCTGCTGCGCTTCTACAGCCAGCAGAACCAGCCCAACCTGGACACTCAGAGCGGGCCCGAGAGCCTCCTCAACAGTGAGTGAGATCGGAGCCCTCGAGCCACCGGGCCCCGCGTTCCCCAGCCTTACTTTTCCTCAAGGGATGGCCGTGTTGGTGCCACACCCTTCTCCGTGCTGAGGAGGAAAATTGTCAGCTCTCCACTCCTCCTTCCCAAGACCCCCCAATCTCTGTTTCTGTGACCTTGTGACTGGAATTCCCATTTGTTTTCCCTGAGATAGTTGTTAGATTAAAGAAATGTCTTTTTTATTTTCAGATCAGTCTCCAGAGCCTAAGCCCTCTGCACCCTCCCAGCCCAAAGTGACCAGCAGCACCACAGCGGTGAGAGCCCAGACAAGAGAGGGAGGGGGATCCGGGCCCTTAACTGTCTCTGCATTTTCTGCCACGTCTCCGTCCCCGCAGGCTACTTCGAAAAGCCGCTCGGTCCCAATCGATCCTACACCCCCACCCCCACCTTCAATGCCCCGAAAGAACAAAGCCGCCATGTGCAAGCCCCTGATGCAGAATCGGGGCGTGTCCTGCAAGGTGGACATGAGGTCCAAAGGGTGTCAGACAGGTGAGAAGCAGAGGGAAAGGCCTGCTGGCTCTGGGGAGGCAGAGGCTGAACTTCTCAGGAGTCCTCGGACCGTTACTCTTCTGAGCATGGGGTTTGTGGGAGAGGACGGCCAAATGCAGGAGGGTCTTGGGTACTATCTCCTCAGAGCAAGACTGGAAGCCACAGGTGATCGTGCTGCCTGTCCCGGTGCCCATCTTTGTCCCAGTGCCTATGCATCTGTACAGCCAGAAAGTCCCGGTGCCTTTGTCACTGCCTATCCCAGTAAGTCACTGTGCCCTTCCAAGGACTGAAAGCCAGCACCACAATCAGCAACCCTCCCCTCTCTAACCGCCCCTTCCTCATGCTGCCCAATGCCCCTAGGTACCTGTGCCCATGTTCCTGCCCACAACTCTGGAGAGCACAGACAAGATTGTGGAAACTATCGAGGAGCTGAAGGTGAAAATTCCATCCAACCCTTTGGAGGCTGACATCCTGGCCATGGCAGAAATGATAGCGGAAGCTGAGGAATTGGACAAGGCCTCATCTGACCTCTGTGGTAATCCAGGAAAAGGCTCCTTGTAGTAGTGGCAAGGGTGCCAACTAAAGAAGCTAGATTTGAGTGGGGGCGAGGAGGGGAGGTACAGTAACCAAACCCGTGTCTCTTCCTGCCTCCAGACCTAGTAAGTAACCAGAGCACAGAAGGGCTGCTAGAAGACTGTGATCTGTTTGGACCAGCGAGAGATGACGTTCTCGCCATGGCTGTGAAGATGGCCAATGTCCTGGATGAGCCAGGGCAGGACCTAGAAGCTGACTTCCCTAAGAGTGAGTGTTCTCCCTCTTGGTACCCCACAGTATGGGGAAGAAGCTAGCAGAGTGCGCTCTCAGTGATCCCAGAACAGTCAGCTGGCATCAGGAAGAGGGAAATGGGGCTGAGACTGGAATTGGCCTTGATGGCTCCCAGACTTGCTTCATCTCTGGAGGGCCTTCCCCTCAGGCCTTTAGATAATCTAGCTCGGAGGTACCGCAGACCACAGAATGCTAAGCACCTCTAGTAAGCCCTGGACCACGTAGCCAAAGAAACTTGGAAAAGAAAAGGTTGCCAAGGGATGCAATGGCATGGTCCAGGGGAGAGAAGTAGGACCAACATCACATCAGCAGGAAAGGACTGAGCTCATTAAAATGCAGGTTCTACCAAGGGAACTTCTCCAAACTTGCCTTAGTTTCCCCCTCTTTAAAATCAAGATGGTGGACTAATTGGCCTCTCAGGGCCCTTCCACTTCTAAATCTGTGATAACCTCAAAAGCGCCCACTAAGTGCCTCTTCCCTTCTTGCCCTCTACCAGATCCCTTGGACATCAACCCCAGTGTGGATTTCCTCTTTGACTGTGGCCTGGTGGGACCAGATGATGTCTCTACTGACCAGGACCTGCCCCGAGCCATCAGAAAGGTGAGGCAAGACCATGTCTACTGCTGTCCTAGGAGAAGGAGCCATTTGGTCACTGTCTTAATCCCTTTGCAGTCCTGCAAACTGACCCAAGTTACCTAACCCCCTGCCACTGCCCAGACTCCAAGAACAGGCTGTGATTTGTGACCTTGTGGCCCTTGGAATCTTGCCTGAGACTCTGGCCTGAAGAGCATTGCTGCTCCCTCCCACTAAGTCCTAGGAGAAGGCTACTCTCCTGCCTGACTGCCCTGGGTGGCCTCACCTTTGGTCTGCAGCCCTGGCTCCCTTCCTTCTCTATACAGGGTCAGAAGCGGCTAGTGCTTTCTGAAAGCTGTTCCCGGGATTCCATGAGCAGCCAGCCCAGCTGTACAGCCCTTAACTACTCCTATGGTGTCAACGCCTGGAAGTGCTGGGTGCAGTCAAAGTATGCGGGTGGGGAGTCAAGCAAGGCCGAGGAGCTGCGCTTTGGCCGTGAGTGAGCAGGAAGGGGGCAGCGAGGGCACTGGGCTGGATCTTGGCTGAGGATGTCCTGAGGAGCAAAGGACTTCTGCATTCCAAGGGGGCCTAGGCCAGTTGGCAGGGCCCCAAATCTGAGGGCTCTCATTCTAGGTCTGGTGGAAATAGCATAAAACAGAAACGTGGCACACCATCACTCGGCTTGGTTTTGTGCATTTGTCTTTCCATTTGTTTCCCCTTCCAAACCCTCCCAGTCCATTCTCTCTGGCCTAGGTGGTGGAATCTGTTCCTGGAGAACCTGTCCCAAGACCTGTAGCCTCCTGCTTCCCTTTAGGGCATTCCCCTTTTCCTGCGCACCTCCACTCACTATTCTTCCCTACAGCCAAGCCAATGCGGATCAAAGAAGACATCCTGGCCTGTACAGCTGCTGAGCTCAACTATGGCTTAGCCCAGTTTGTAAGGGAAATAACCCGACCCAATGGCGAACGATATGAGCCTGACAGCATCTACTATCTGTGTCTTGGCATCCAACAGGTATCCCCTGTGGCCCACCCACTTGGGCTCTGAAGCAGCCTGGCCAGGGTCAAGCCTCAGCTCCAGCATCTGTGCCCTCAGGGGGACCAGTGCAGAGCAGGCCTCTCTGACTGGAGCAGAGCTTAGGCTCTGATGGCCCGCATGGTAGCCACAGTCATGTCTTGAGTCTCCATTGTATCCTCTCTGCACTTAGGGATAGGGTGGGGACTGTTTAATCTGCAGGGTTTGGTGGCGGGGCTGGGGTGGGGGGGGGGGGGGGGCTTTCCATCCAAAGAACAGAGACAAGGGAGGGGAAGATGGGAGACTTCCTTTGCTGAGTGGCCTCAGTTCCTAGTGTTGCCTGTAGGCTGGCTGCCTGGGCCTAGGTCGCCATCTCCCACTAGCCCCAGCTACTGCTGTCCCTTAGAGCCAGATTGCCTGAGAGGAGGTGCCAGGGCAGCCTTGTCATCCAGCAGGAGGTGGGAGGAGTGGAGGGGGCAGGCTTCATGGCTTTCACTGTCCTCCCACAGTACCTACTGGAAAACAACCGAATGGTGAACATTTTCACGGACCTTTACTACCTGACCTTTGTTCAAGAGCTCAACAAGGCCCTGAGCAGTTGGCAACCCACAATCCTCCCCAATAGTAAGGAATGGTGGCTCCCTGAACCCTCCCCACCTAGTTCCTAGAAGGGCTTCCAGCAATCCCCTATGATCTATGCTGTTCTCAAAGCAGGAACAAACTGAAATTTGGGAAGTGGCTTTTTCAGAATTTAGAAGGCTTAGGCCAAGGCACCTGCACCTGAGAGTGGGCTTGGGACCTTAGCTTGTGACTGAGCTCCTGAGGAAGCCTGGTGTCCAGACTGTCTAAAGAGCTGCCAGGGGCGGGGGGGAGTGGGACTGGACTCCTGGAACCACCATCTTCCTAAGAGCAGAGGGCATCTAATGTACACATTGTCCCCCCCAGCGTTTAGCACTCACTAAGCATCTGGGCAAGGAGGCGAAGAAGGGAAAATTGATGTTTTGGGGCCATCTCATGTCATTGTGCTTCTGGCAAGCTAAGGCCTGGAGGGATGAGAAGGGGCTGCTCCACATGCGCAAGGGAGAAGCCAGGGCAGATTTAAGGCTTCACTCTGGGCATTAATTAGCCTGGGAGGCTCCTCTTACTTCTGTCCCTTTCCCTATAAGGATGCAGAGAATAGAAACTAGAAGTTTACACATCAGATTTACAAGACAACCTAAATGAAAACCCAAATCTGGATCTGTGTGTAGCTCACTGACTGCCGGACTTCTCGGCAGAGCCAGGACAGCTCCTCCTAACCCTGTGCTTCTCCCTCCTCGCCAGACACGGTATTCTCCCGGGTGGAGGAGGAGCACCTCTGGGAGTGCAAGCAGCTGGGTGTCTACTCTCCCTTCGTCCTCCTCAACACTCTCATGTTCTTCAATACCAAGTTCTTTGGCCTGCAGACGGCAGAAGAGCACATGCAGCTGTCCTTCACCAACGTGGTGCGCCAGTCACGCAAGTGCACCACTGCTCGGGGCACCACCAAGGTAGTGAGCATCCGCTACTATGCACCTGCCCGCCAGCGCAAGAGTCGAGGTAGGTGCAGCATTCATGCCGCTGCCTCTCAGGCTGCCCCGTCCAGGGCAGCGCAATTGAACGGGGAGGGGTTTGTGTGTGATTGACGAGCCTCTCCCAGTCTACTTCGTGGCCTGGACCATGGCCAGGTGTGTGTGTGTGTGTGTGTGTGTGCGCGCGCGTGTGTGTACACGCAGAGGAGGGAAGGAAGGAAGGAGAGAGCAGAGGAGAAAGGTTTTCCTCAGTTTCCTGTTACCTGAATCTTCGTGTCATCTAAATGACAGCCATCGGCTTTATTGCTGCAGGAGGCTGCCGTTTCACGTGTGTGCCCTTGGTACATATGTTTGTGTGTGAGTGGCTGACGTGGGAAAGCGGGCAGGCGGGCAGTGGTGTGCACACTGGCCCACAAGATGTCAGGTTGTTGGTGACCATCCCTTCAGCAGGTGCTCTGGATGACCTAGGGAAAGAGCAAATGCCTGACTTGCTTTTTCCCTAAGTCTCATGAGCAGGTGAGCATGGGCCTGTTGGCCTGAAGCAATGAGCTGACCCAGACCGACATGGGCTCTCTTATGCCTGTGGAATTCCAAGGCCTGGTGATCCTCGTGGGCCTCCACCCCCCAGTCCAGTCCCCAAAGCCAGGGGTCCTTCACCCTTTTAGTATTCTGGACCTCTTTGGCAGTCTGTCTGGGGAAGCCTGTGGATCCCTTCTCAGAAGGCCCAAAACAAACTACATACAGTTACAAAGGAACCTGATTCAATTGAAATAGTTATCAGAATATTAAGAAAGCCAAGTTCATGGACCCCCTGAAATCTCTCCATGGATCCCTCACTAAGAACCCCTGTTCGATATCATTCATAGAACATGGGAGCTGGAAGGGACCTTTCTTGTGTCCTGGCCCCCATGGGCATCAGTATGCCAAAGCCTCTGGGCCCCTTCTCCGATTCATACCTTGAAATGCTAAAAGTAAAACACAAGGTTCCAAAGGAAACAAATTCTATTCAAATAGAACCAGCAGAATTTGTTTCTGAAGTTCTGAGACCCCAGGTTGAGAATCCGTCTCTGAGCTGACTTGCAATCCTTTTCCAGACACCAATTCGGGGAAGCGGAAGAGGGAGGAGGAACTTCCTGTCTTGGAACAGCGTGAGAACCGTATGAACCCTTTGCGCTGTCCTGTCAAGTTCTATGAATTCTATCTCTCCAAATGGTGAGTGGGAAGGCCGAGGCAGTTGGTGCTGAGCGATCGGGGCCAGGCCATGGGCCGCAGGGATGTTTTCGGGTCCCCTCTGCTCACTGGCCCACTCTCCTCCTGTAGCCCCGAGAGCCTGCGGAGTCGGAATGATGTGTTTTACCTGCAGCCAGAGCGCTCTTGTATTGCTGAGTCTCCACTCTGGTACTCTGTGATCCCCATGGATCGGAGCATGCTGGAAAGTATGCTCAACCGCATCCTGGCTGTTCGTGAAATCTATGAAGACCCAGGTCGTCCTGGAGAGGAGGACCTGGACTGAGCGTGCCATGCATATACACTCTCCACACCAATGTCTGTCCTGTGGCCCACCCCTGCCCTTGAGAGGGGCTGGCCCAGGCGCCAATGCTGCTCATTCTGAAGGGCCCTGCCTGCCCCTCCCCACTGCTCCTGAGGCCTGCCCTGGGAGCACCTGGCTTTCTGCCTTCTTCCATACCACTTGTCATTGCTGAAGACCCTGTTCCTTTGCTCAGGGGCTCTTCTCCCAGTGCTAGGTTCCACTGGGGGGTCTCCCCTGTGCCTTGGAGCAACACTCTTCGCCCTTGGGCCAGATTGGGGTGGGAGGTTGGGACAGGGGTAGAAGGGGGAAGGCTCGGTGACAGGTGTAATAGCCCTCACCTTGCTGGTCTTCGAGGCCTTGCGTCAGCAGGCCTAGGCAAGGGAAGTCAGTGCCCTGGTGCCCTTAGTGGGTTGCCAGGTTTGAGAAAGAGCCCTGGTGCCTTCCCTTTCCCCTTCCTAAAGGTGCCACTCCAGGGCACTCGCCATGAAAGATCCCCAGGGCAGGGGTGGGGGGAGGGGGAGAGGACCATTTCCCCTGCAAGCACAGGGCTTAGCCACTACTTCCTCTGCCAGGCCTCCCCTCACAGCTGGACTCCTATGAGCACTTCCTCCCTCCCAGGCACCAGGGCCTTGTACTATGAATCTAGTGATTTTCCCAGTGCTTTTTCCCTTTCTGCCACAGGCAGAGAATGACTCTTGAGTGTGGGGTGCGGACTTCTGCTCCCCGCATCTGTGTGTCCATTTGACTTGGCCAGCCACGGCATTGCCGTGCTTCCCCCCCTTCTTCATGGCTTCTTGCCCGCTCCCCCTCGAGCTCAGTGGGCAGTTCCCACAGCAATAACCGTGCCCATTCCTGGCATGGGATTTGATTCCCCACCCCTGTCCTACCCCCATTGAAGAACCAGGCTGAGCCTGTGGGGGCCTCTTGACAGTTTGGGTGACATCTGTTACCAAGATCTGACTGGGGGAGC